>SJYA01000219.1:299521-316622 GCA_006410615.1 Neotragus moschatus
CCTTCCTGCTCCTGGCCCCTGGTTCCTGCTTCTGGCCCCCACTTCCCGCTCCTGGCCCCCACTTCCCATTCCTGGCCCCCACTTCTTGCTCTGGGCCCCACTTCCCGCTCCTGGCCCCCATTTCCTGCTCCTGGCCCCCACTTCCTGCTCCTGGCCCCCACCTCCTGCTCCCAACCAGGGGCACCGAATGTTGGGGTGAGGGGTGAAGCTGGAGGGGCAGTGCTCAGGGCGCCCAGCCCACCCTGGCCCGGGCCCCTCACCTGCCGTCCTGGAGCCCGAGGCAGATGGTGGGGTGCACCCCGGCCGAGCTGTCAGCGGCGGGGCGGCCCTTGTCTCCGTCTCTGCCGTCGCCCTCCTCTGGCTCTGGAATGTACTCCATGCAGAGCACGGGAGCCGCCAGTGGGAAGGACTTGACCGTGCGGGGCGAGGGCCGGTTCAGGGAGAAGATCTCCACCTGGCCCCCCGCGCCCTCCTGCCCGCCTCCAACCTACAGCAGAGACCAGAGGGGCCGTCAGGTGAGCGCCTCGTGGGCGGACGCAGACGCGCCCCTGCCCCCGCTGACCCACCCCGAGCATCTGCTTGTCACGGGGCTTAGGCACCCAGAGAAACACGCCCTCTCCTGCCCACCGGTATCCCGCTGTCACCGAAGGCCACCTGTTCCCAGCTGCCACGGCAACAAGTTAGATCCGGGGCCCAAAGAAAATCAGGAAAAGCGCTGAGGTGGACTAGGTACCCAGCCAGCTTTCTATTTCCTTATCTTTAAGGTAAATCTCAAGCAACCAAGAGCGAGCGCACTCTGCCCTGTCTCCTTCAGTTTTAGCCTGCACTCAGCACATGGCAGACACTCATTATACCCCTGCTGGATGGATGGAGGGAGGGATGGATGATCACAAGGACGGATGGACAGAAGAACAGACGGACGGGATAGAAGACTGGGTGAGTAGGTGGACAGAGGGTGGACGGATGGTTACAAGGACTGATGGACGATGGATGGATCAACAGGTGGATGGAAGGAGGGCGACAAGCTGAACGGATGGATGGGTGGGTGGGTCGGTGAGCAGATGATTATAAGGCTGCATGGATGGATGGAAGGATAACAGATGGAGGAGTGGATGGAAGGGCAATGGCTGGGTCGATGGAGATTAATGGGTGGATGGAAGGACAGTGGATATATGATTATATACTAGACACTGGAGACCAGTNGGGTGGGTGGGTGAGCAGATGATTATAAGGCTGCATGGATGGATGGAAGGATAACAGATGGAGGAGTGGATGGAAGGGCAATGGCTGGGTCGATGGAGATTAATGGGTGGATGGAAGGACAGTGGATATATGATTATATACTAGACACTGGAGACCAGTGAAGAAATCACCCTCAGAAGGGGTAGCTGGGCTGGACCCTGAAGGGTAAGCCAGAGTTTCCCGGCCTGAATGCCTGGAGACTGACTGGAGGGGTGGTGAGGCTGGAACCACAGGAAGCCTATGGGAAGCCACAGTCTGCACCGCGAGCCACATGGGGAGCACAGCACCGATCTGGATCAAGGCAGGCTGCGGAACCCCAATGCCGAAAAGTGGGCTGGGATCTCTGAGAGAGAAGGGCGGCCCTGCCTCCTGACGCCCGGGGGGAAGCCCTGCCATCCAGATACTCAGCACTGCTCCACTCACATCCGTCACGGCACCAAGGCCAGTCGCAAGAATCCTACTCTCTGATCGGTCCCCCGGCTTTCTGCTATTCCTGCTGAGGTCACATGTGCCAGCTCTGAGCACAGAGCCTGCCGTGGAAGTCCCCAGAAAACCTCGCTGGGTGAAGGTGTGCAAAACGGGGCCCACGGGCCGGCTGCTTCCTCCAGCAGCCCCCCAGGTGCCTCCCCTGCTCGTGCCCCGAGGCCTCGGCTGGACATGGGGGTTACTCACCCAGAGGTAGCCCTGTGGGAGGGAGGTGCTGACAGCCGAGAAGCCCAGCAGAGGACAGCTGACGGGACTGTGGACCAGGGCCCCAAGCTGCAGAGACAGACGGCACACAGGGGTGAACACCGAGGTGCAGAGATGCTGACGTCGGACAGCACCACCTGGGTCTGGACCGTCCGTCAGGGGCTGTTAAACCTGCCGGTTCCTGCATCCCCTTCAGGCCCCCAGCAGGCCCCTGAGGGCGGGGCCAGGGAGGGGCATGTTCCTCCCTGGCAGCCCCCAGGCACTCACAGGGGACCTCCGCCCTTCTGGAACCTTCTGGAGCCTGAATGAAACTCATTCCAAACTGGGCTTTGTTGAAAACCATGAAATGCACCCCTTGTATTTCATACGTGGGGAAGACGAGGTCTACAGAAGACAAGCAGCTGCCCGGGGCCGCGGAGGCGACGCGCACCATCACCCTCGGCCCCCCGTGTCCCCAGAGCAGCACGGCGGAGGGGGTCCCGGGCTGACAGAGCCCTCCTCGGCCGACCCCGCCAGGACCAGAGGGCTGGACTGCAGCCTGGGGGCTCCGTCTATGCAGGGCTGTCACTGAGGACTGCTGGCTGCTCACTCCTCGGCATCAGCGGCCCCCAACCCCACGCCAGTGGCCCTCAGGCCTGTTCCTGAAGTAAATCTGCCGTCCACGTCTCTGGCCAGGACGGCAGTGTGAGGCGAGAGCCTGGCCCTTTCAGGGACCTTGCTGGAAACTCCAGCCAGATCAAAGGAGGAGGCTGGCTGGGGAGTGTGGAGGTGCCCTCCCGGAGGACGTGGCCACCGTGGGGCAGGCCTTTGAGCAGGCAGGTGCTGCCCTCTGCTGGCACCCGCGGCCTGCTCATCCTGGCCCCGCTGGGGTGATCTGACGAGGAAGCCTCTAAGGGCCACAGCTGAGGGGACCCAAAGGGGTCACCTCCCGCAGCCCCCATGCTGCTGCTGCTGCTGCTAAGTCGCCTCAGTCGTGTCCGACTCTGCGACCCCAGAGACGGCAGCCCACCACGCTCCCCTGTCCCTGGGATTCTCCAGGCAAGAACACTGGAGTGGGGTGCCATTTCCTTCTCCAATGCATGGAAGTGAAAAGTGAAAGTGAGCTGAGCGGCTGGCAAACGTGAACTTGGAGGGCGGGGGGACATGACTGGCTCAGGGTCACACAGCAAGGAACGGCGGAGTTAGGGCTGGGGTGCTCTTTTCGGTTAGCACGCTGGAGGCCATGGCCCCCTGGGGACAGCGTGGGCTGGGAGCTCACCCGGGCTCCCAGGCACCCTCAGGCCCTGCCCCCTCACCCCGCCTCTTGGGGGGCCGCAGCCCACTCAGGGCCTGGCCCTTCCTGCTCCTCTCCCCTTGGATTTGGGGGTGGGGTAACCACAGCAATGGCACCCACTCCAGCACTCTCGCCTGGAAAATCCCATGGGCGGAGGAGCCTGGTGGGCTGCACTCCACGGGGTCGCTGAGTCAGACACGACTGAGGGCCTTCACTTTCACTTTTCACTTTCACGCATTGGAGAAGGAAATGGCAACCCACTTCAGTGTTCTTGCCTGGAGAATCCCAGGATCAGGGGAGCCTGGTGGGNGAGCCTGGTGGGCTGCACTCCACGGGGTCGCTGAGTCAGACACGACTGAGGGCCTTCACTTTCACTTTTCACTTTCACGCATTGGAGAAGGAAATGGCAACCCACTTCAGTGTTCTTGCCTGGAGAATCCCAGGATCAGGGGAGCCTGGTGGGCTGCCATCTAAGGGGTCACACAGAGTCGGACACGACTGAAGCGACTTAGCAGCAGCAGCAACCACAGCCTGGCTTGGGTGTTTCCACGGCAACCCCAGTGGGCCGGACGTCAGCCAGTCAACAGAGCCTGGGCCCGAGACAGGGGCAAAGACTCAAAGGCTCCTTGAACGGGGCAGGCTCTGGACCTAGAAGGGCCATCAGTGACAGGAAGCTGACTTCTGAGAACCAAGGAGCCCCACGCGGAGCAGAGGAGAGCACGGCGGGCTCTGGGTGCAGGCAGGGTCCCCAGTCCCGCCAC
Source organism: Neotragus moschatus (assembly GCA_006410615.1). NCBI lineage: Eukaryota > Metazoa > Chordata > Mammalia > Artiodactyla > Bovidae > Neotragus > Neotragus moschatus. Next base: position 303,488 of record SJYA01000219.1, read on the forward strand.
AGCTGCTACCAGCATGCCTGCCAGGCCACTGCAGTCGTGTCCGACTCTTTGTGATCCCGTGGAGCCCGCCAGGCTCCTCTGTCCATGGGATTCTTCAGGCAAGATGACTAGGGTGGTTGCCACGTCCCCCTCCGGGGGGATCTTCCCGACCCAGGGATCCAACCCACGCCTCTCAAGCTCCTGCACCACTAGGGCCACCGGGGAAGTGCTACCAGCTGGGTGACCCCACAGACCAGTTCCTTGTGGTCATGGGGACCCGGGCATCTCGGCAGGACCCTAACTAGAGATGGTGGGTGTGACACCCTTGGCAGGGGCTGGGCACCCAGCAGCGGTCACTGGTCAGGAGGGCTTCTGGTGGGACACATCAGCACTTCACTCCATCAGCTGAATAGCACTGTAGGGAGGGGCTGTCCCAGACCAGCAACTGAAGCAGAGTCAGGGGATAGGGACCCAGCGACGGTCACTCTAGCTGATGGAGGGTGGCAGCTGGTGTGCTGAGGCCCAAGCAAGCCTGCCTCTGCAGCTCTGGGCTACAGCCCTCAGGCCCCTGAGACACCTGTATATGAGAGCTGCCTGGAGCGGACAGCAGGCCTCCCATGCCCCTCTCCCCTCTCCCCTGGCAGGTCTCTCACGGAACCTCAGCCCAAAGGGGGAAATGGGTTTGCCCTGAGCCTTCCCCTTGCACCCCCTGTCGCCCTCCAGGGACAGGCCTACAGCTCAGATGGAGCCCACGTCCAAGAAGAGCCTCCTACCACCTCAGCAATCAGACCATCGGAAAGCCCCTCAAACCACGACACCAGTGGGGTTGAGGGTGCTTTCAGCCCCAAGGGCTTTACATGGGGAAGGCCCCCCAGTGACAGGAGGCGGGTGACTACCCACTTGGGGGTGGGGGGTGTTCTTTCAGGGAGGCCCTGGGGCAGCAGCCTGTCTGGGACGCCGCCACCCCGGGTGTGACCTGTCAGGGCAGGCCTGAGTCCTGAATGCCCCAGAGGCCCAGTGACCTGGGGGGAGACGGGATGGTGCATCCTGCTCCATGGTGTCTGCTCCCATCAGGAGAGCCACAGGCAGGGGGACCGGAATCCACCCCCACAGCCCACAGGCTGTGCCCCTGGGCAAGAACTGGCAGGACCCTGCAAGCAGCCCCTTACTAACGGGGTCAGGCCTGGAGGCCCACAGAGGCCCGGGGAGACAGTGCGGGAGGAGCAGGATGGGGCAAGGGTCAGGGCACTCCCCTTCCCAGGGCAGTGAGCAAGTGACGGTCCCTGGATCCCCGTCTCAGGGTGGCTGGGGGTCACAGAGTCCATCTCCGGGAAAGGCCCAGAGCGGAGGCTGCTGCAGACATGTCCCAGAAGGACCCATCCCTTGTGGTCAAGAGTCAAGTCAAGTCTGTTCAGTCGCTCAGTCATGTCTGACTGTTTGCGACCCCATGGACAGCAGCACGCCAGGCCTCCCTGCCCATCACCAACTCCGGAGCCTCCTCAAACTCATGTCCATCGAGTCGGTGATGCCATCCAACCATCTCATCCTGTCACGCCCTTCTCCTGCCCTCAACCGTTCCCAGCATCAGGGTCTTTTCAAATGAGTCAGCTCTTCGCATGAGGTGGCCAAAGTACTGGAGTTTCCGCTTCAGCATCAGTCCTTCCAGTGAACACCCAGGACTGCTCTCCTTTAGGATGGCCTGGTTGGATCTCCTTGCAGCNGTTCCCAGCATCAGGGTCTTTTCAAATGAGTCAGCTCTTCGCATGAGGTGGCCAAAGTACTGGAGTTTCCGCTTCAGCATCAGTCCTTCCAGTGAACACCCAGGACTGCTCTCCTTTAGGATGGCCTGGTTGGATCTCCTTGCAGCCCAAGGGACTCTCAAGAGTTTCTCCAGCACCACAGTTCAAAAGCACCAATTCCTCGGTGCTCAGCCTTCTTCACGGCTGACTCTCACACCTGCACACGATGTGTGGTCGTCAAGACTAAACTCTAAGTGACGCCACTGCCACTTTCACTGTTATTCACATTGCCACTGCAATGTGGGGGAGAGCAGCGCCGTGGCCTCTGTCTACCGAGCGCCAGGCAGGCGCCAAGCTCACTGTGAGGAGCCTGACTCACTGAACCCTTAAATCCGGCTGTGGCACAGGACTAGCGCCCCACTGAGCCCAGCTTTCAGGAGCGAAAGCCAAAGACCCGGCAAGTCCTTCGTCTCCTTCACCCCTTTCCCCACATTCTCACCAGTTCAGCCAGTCCAAGCCCAGAGCACTGCCCAAACCTGTCCCCAAGTCCCCCTGCCCACTGCCTCTACCAGGGCCAGGACCAGCACCTAACCCCGGGGGCACCCCGTCAGGGGGACCGCAACACTCAGACATCAAGAAAAGATTTCAACATAAGTTCTTACAGTAAAAATTTAGCCCCCCCACACACAAAACATCACTGGTGAACAATTACTAAGAACTGAAATAAAGACAGGACTGGATGCTGCCTTACCCTTATCCCGGCTCTTTATTCACTTAAAAAAAAAAAAAAAAGGCAGGCAAGCCAAGCCCACAGTGGGCTGGTCTGAGTTTTTTCTTTAACGCTGCAATAAAACATCACTTACGTTGACGATCAGGGCCTCTCTCGCCTCACCACAGCCGCCCTGGTCTCCATTCACCCCGGCCTCCCTCCACCTGCACCAAGCCCCACCCCTTCTCAGGGGGCCCCTCCGCGTCCGTATGCAGTGCCCCTCCCGCACCTCGGCCGGCCGGAAGTGTCAGATGATCCTTCCAAAAGGCAAACCAGGTCCTGCAGGTCTCCTGCTTAGAGCCAGGCTTGGTGTTTCCTTGCTCCGAGGATGAAATCCAAACTGATGCAGCCTGCAAGGCCAGCTGGGCCAGCTCACCCACTGTCGGGTCTCAGAGCCCAGCCTCCCCTGCTGGCTCCCTGAGCCACAGCCACGCCAGCTGCCCTGAGGGCTCCGACTGCAGGCTTTGGTGTGGGTTTGTTTGATTTGAACGTTCTCCCCCTGGGCCCTCCCATGGTTGGGTCCTCCTCACCAATATCCTCACCAATAGGGGCTCAGCCTATACGCCACCTCCTCTGAGAGGCCCTCTCTGACCCCCTGACTACATGAACCCGTCTCTGTTTCCACTGTATCTGATTTATTCTCTTTATGCCACAAAGCACTCTTTTCTCTTTGCTCTTGTTTGCTGGGGGGGGTGAGGGGGGGTGGGAGGTGGTGGTAACTGCCTGTGCTTACGGCCAGGGGTGCAGACGTCAGGGAACCAGATTCCTATCCCTCCTGTCATCCTCACTCGCCATGACATTTAAAAAAAAATCATGTCACCTGAGCCTTTACCTGTGAAGGAGACCTAGAGACATCTACTCGTGGGGTTCTTATAAATAATAAAACTAATGAGTGACGGCAAAGCACTCAGAAGGGTTGGTATGGAGACAAAGCCGGCCGCTCCGGCAACATGATAAGAGGTGAAACCTCCCAAGCGGGGCGCAGCAGGTCGGGTGCGTTCATCTGTCTGCTGAGAGGGCGTCATGCCATCAGCTGACAGATTGCTGCTGTCTGTTAGCTCAGAACGATGCAACTGTTGGTTTCCTGACAGAAGTCACCTGCCCCCTCCTCTGTGGGGGAACACGGACCCCTCGAGCAACCCCATGGGCCCGACGTGGAGAAGCTGGGGCAGCGGCCAGGCCTCCCCTCCCCTGGCCCTGCCCCACATGCCACCCCCGGCCCGGCACTCCGGTGGCCCCCGAGAGCACTCACCTGCAGGCTGAGGCCCCTGAAGGAGAAGGCGGGGACACAGCAGGCCAGGATTGGGCACCAGAACGGGGCTCTGCTCTGCTTGTCCTCATCCGGACACAGCCAGCCCGGCTGGTTCTCCTCCCCTGCACGAGAGGATGGGGTGGGGAGGGCCCGTGAGAGACGGGGCAAAGTGGTCCAAGGGGCCTGGGAGTAGGCGCCACGTGCTGACCCCGCCAGCTGGATGCTCACTGCTGCCCCCTACAGCCAGCCAGGCTGGTTCTCTTCCCCTGCACAAGAGGACAGGGTGGGGAGGGCCTGTGAGAGACGGGCAAAGTGGTCCACGGGGCCTGGGATCGGGCGCCCACATGCTGACCCCGCCGGCTGGACGCTCACTGCTGCCCCTACAGCCCACCCTCCCTGCGCAGCCAGCGCCATCCTGCTGAGCCTCTCCCTGACCCCGCGGTTCCCCTCTTCTGCCAGGTCCTCGTCCACCTGCAATAAAATCCAGACTCTTCCGGAAGAGCTGCAAGGACCCTCCTTACCCGTCAGCCTCACCCCCGGCAGCAGGCCCCACTGTGCTAGGCTTTCCTCGGCGGCTGAAACAGGACGAGCCCACAGGAGGGCGGCCCTCTGCCTTTTGCCCTCCGTCCTCCGCCCTCCGCCCTCCGCCCCCTGCAGAGCTGGCTCCGCTCCTCGCTGAGGCTGACGCTAAGCCCCCGCCTTCTCGGAAAGGCCTCAGCTGACCATCGCCCCACCCGCCACCTCCATCGCTTTCTGTCCCAGCCCTGCGGGTGTGTACAAGGGTCCTGACCACAACGTCTGGCTCTTTTATTAACAGGCTTGCGCCTTGTTCCTTGTGTGCGTGTGTGTGCGCACACAAGTACATGCGTGTATGTGCGTGAGTGCACGTGTGCTTCATGTCCTTGTGTGTCCACCGGCCTCCCACTACACCCGTTTTCTGTGAAGGCGGAAACGTCCCACGCTTCCCCCTCTGCTCCACGCCACCCTTCACATGGCACTGCACGCACAGCGGACTCTCACGCCCTTGTGTGGCATGAACCCCCGAGCCCCATTTTCCGGACTCGTCAAATCAGAACGATGGCCTCCAAGAGCAGTCACCTCCCCAAGCCCCGGAGAAATGTGGCCAACTGGGAAGGGCGCGAAGCTTTGTTTTCCCAAGATGAATAAATCCCAGCGGTCATCTGAATGGCCTGCACTTAACAGTTCTGTATTGCGTGCTTCGGACTTCCCAGCTGGTGCCAGCGGTAAAGAACCCGCCTGTGAATGCAGCAGACGTAAGCGACGCGAGTTCAACCCCTGGGTCGGGAAGACCCCCTGGAGGAGGGCATGGTAACCCACTCCAGTAGTCTTGCCTGGGGAATCCCACGGACAGAGGAGCCTGGCGGGCTACAGTCACGGGGCTGCAAGGAGTCCGACAGACCGAGGCACCATGTCCTTCAACGTTTGCTGAGAGGACANGCAGCCCAAAGTAGAGTGTTGGTCAGAGATGGGCTCTGGAGGATGCGTGAAGCACCTAGGTCAGAGTTAAGGAGGGACGTTCAAAGCAGAGGAAGACACAGAGGGAGTTTCTGCCCAGCTCACTCGGCACCTCTGCCCCAGGGCCTCGAGCAGGGAGCTGGTGTGTGTTTGTGGGGGGAGGGGGCGTCTAACCGCCGTTTCTCCCCGTGTCTTCTCCGTGCTCCTGCCTGGCCTTGGGGAGCAGCTGGGCGGGACCTGCTTGCTGGGCATCGGCATCTGGGTCATGGTGGACCCCACCGGCTTCCGGGAGATCGTGGCCGCCAACCCGCTGCTCATCACGGGCGCCTACATCCTCCTGGCCATGGGGGGGCTGCTTTTTCTGCTCGGCTTCCTGGGCTGCTGCGGGGCTGTCCGGGAGAACAAGTGTCTGCTGCTGTTCGTGAGTATCCCATCCCCCACCCCACCCAAGGGTGCCCTGGGGAGGGGGGTGGATAGAGCTCTGTACTCACACTAAGGGGGACTCACACTGGGGTCTGAGCCAGGGAGGCTGGCCTCCAGGATGGGGAGAGCCACCAGCCCTTGCCGTAGGCATCCGTGCTGGCCCCGTGCCTGCCGCCTGGGTGAGCTGCCCCTAGGCGCGCGGTGGCCTCCGCCTCCAGGTCGGAACGGCCAGGCTTCCCCACAGCAGGGTCAGCTGAGAGCGCTGACTCGTGATGCTTTTCGGCTTGCTTGCTTCTGAGAACTCAAATATACAACTCTGTGATAAAAGAGCGAAGATCGCTATCGGATAAATCGTTCAGCTTTCACACTTCCCCTTCTGAAATGGAAGTGATATGATCTCGGTAGGTCCTTTATTCATTACATGAATGGTCTTTGGCCTGCTGTCACAGGCCGCGTGATTCCCTCCTGCTGTAGGTGCCCCGAGGGCTGAGTGACCATCCATAGTCTTGTGGGGGGTTGGGGGGGGCAGGCGAGCCCAGGAGGAGGAGCTGGGTCTGTGTGTGCGACCTGCTTTGTCTCATAACAAACAGCGTGACTCTGGTTTAGTTTCGTAACCTCTCTGAGCTTTAGCGTCTGCTGGTGAAGGGAGAGGCCAACTCGCTCGGCCGTAGACGGGAGTCAAACGAGAGCAGCCGCGGATGCCCCGTTTCTCGGTCCTCTGTATTCACATGGACTGTGGCCCTTTCTCTCATCACTGGTCTAGCTTCCTCCCGTCCCAGGTCCTGTGCCTTCAGGCTTAGGAAAACTGGGTTGAGCGCAATCTTGCCGGAAGGGAAGTTAACAACAGCCCACCTTGGCTGTGCAGCTGGGCCAACGAGCGAGCCGGCGGGTGGGTCAGGAGTTAAGCGATAGGGAGGCCTGGGCCGGTCAGCGATGCGTCCTCGCAAGGCGTCTAGCGCCCCCTGGTGGACAGCTCTGTGCAGTGTCCAATGGCGCCGGCGGTCTGGGCTTGGGGAGCCTGGGACTCTGAAAGGATCAGAGTACGGGCCCCAGGACACACCAAACCCACCCTCCCCCGCCCACCCTGCGCCTCGGTGCCTGGGGCTCATCCAGCATGAACGGGCTCATCTCTGAGGCCAAGATAGAAACCACGCTGGCGCTCTGGGCCGGGCGCAAGCTGGGGGCCTCGCAAGCCCTCCCCAGCAAAGTGGCTCCTTCAGAGCCTGCCAGCTGGACGAGGCATCGCCCTCCCCAGTGCCTAGGGGAGAAGGNGTCCGTATGCAGTGCCCCTCCCGCACCTCGGCCGGCCGGAAGTGTCAGATGATCCTTCCAAAAGGCAAACCAGGTCCTGCAGGTCTCCTGCTTAGAGCCAGGCTTGGTGTTTCCTTGCTCCGAGGATGAAATCCAAACTGATGCAGCCTGCAAGGCCAGCTGGGCCAGCTCACCCACTGTCGGGTCTCAGAGCCCAGCCTCCCCTGCTGGCTCCCTGAGCCACAGCCACGCCAGCTGCCCTGAGGGCTCCGACTGCAGGCTTTGGTGTGGGTTTGTTTGATTTGAACGTTCTCCCCCTGGGCCCTCCCATGGTTGGGTCCTCCTCACCAATATCCTCACCAATAGGGGCTCAGCCTATACGCCACCTCCTCTGAGAGGCCCTCTCTGACCCCCTGACTACATGAACCCGTCTCTGTTTCCACTGTATCTGATTTATTCTCTTTATGCCACAAAGCACTCTTTTCTCTTTGCTCTTGTTTGCTGGGGGGGGTGAGGGGGGGTGGGAGGTGGTGGTAACTGCCTGTGCTTACGGCCAGGGGTGCAGACGTCAGGGAACCAGATTCCTATCCCTCCTGTCATCCTCACTCGCCATGACATTTAAAAAAAAATCATGTCACCTGAGCCTTTACCTGTGAAGGAGACCTAGAGACATCTACTCGTGGGGTTCTTATAAATAATAAAACTAATGAGTGACGGCAAAGCACTCAGAAGGGTTGGTATGGAGACAAAGCCGGCCGCTCCGGCAACATGATAAGAGGTGAAACCTCCCAAGCGGGGCGCAGCAGGTCGGGTGCGTTCATCTGTCTGCTGAGAGGGCGTCATGCCATCAGCTGACAGATTGCTGCTGTCTGTTAGCTCAGAACGATGCAACTGTTGGTTTCCTGACAGAAGTCACCTGCCCCCTCCTCTGTGGGGGAACACGGACCCCTCGAGCAACCCCATGGGCCCGACGTGGAGAAGCTGGGGCAGCGGCCAGGCCTCCCCTCCCCTGGCCCTGCCCCACATGCCACCCCCGGCCCGGCACTCCGGTGGCCCCCGAGAGCACTCACCTGCAGGCTGAGGCCCCTGAAGGAGAAGGCGGGGACACAGCAGGCCAGGATTGGGCACCAGAACGGGGCTCTGCTCTGCTTGTCCTCATCCGGACACAGCCAGCCCGGCTGGTTCTCCTCCCCTGCACGAGAGGATGGGGTGGGGAGGGCCCGTGAGAGACGGGGCAAAGTGGTCCAAGGGGCCTGGGAGTAGGCGCCACGTGCTGACCCCGCCAGCTGGATGCTCACTGCTGCCCCCTACAGCCAGCCAGGCTGGTTCTCTTCCCCTGCACAAGAGGACAGGGTGGGGAGGGCCTGTGAGAGACGGGCAAAGTGGTCCACGGGGCCTGGGATCGGGCGCCCACATGCTGACCCCGCCGGCTGGACGCTCACTGCTGCCCCTACAGCCCACCCTCCCTGCGCAGCCAGCGCCATCCTGCTGAGCCTCTCCCTGACCCCGCGGTTCCCCTCTTCTGCCAGGTCCTCGTCCACCTGCAATAAAATCCAGACTCTTCCGGAAGAGCTGCAAGGACCCTCCTTACCCGTCAGCCTCACCCCCGGCAGCAGGCCCCACTGTGCTAGGCTTTCCTCGGCGGCTGAAACAGGACGAGCCCACAGGAGGGCGGCCCTCTGCCTTTTGCCCTCCGTCCTCCGCCCTCCGCCCTCCGCCCTCTGCAGAGCTGGCTCCGCTCCTCGCTGAGGCTGACGCTAAGCCCCCGCCTTCTCGGAAAGGCCTCAGCTGACCATCGCCCCACCCGCCACCTCCATCGCTTTCTGTCCCAGCCCTGCGGGTGTGTACAAGGGTCCTGACCACAACGTCTGGCTCTTTTATTAACAGGCTTGCGCCTTGTTCCTTGTGTGCGTGTGTGTGCGCACACAAGTACATGCGTGTATGTGCGTGAGTGCACGTGTGCTTCATGTCCTTGTGTGTCCACCGGCCTCCCACTACACCCGTTTTCTGTGAAGGCGGAAACGTCCCACGCTTCCCCCTCTGCTCCACGCCACCCTTCACATGGCACTGCACGCACAGCGGACTCTCACGCCCTTGTGTGGCATGAACCCCCGAGCCCCATTTTCCGGACTCGTCAAATCAGAACGATGGCCTCCAAGAGCAGTCACCTCCCCAAGCCCCGGAGAAATGTGGCCAACTGGGAAGGGCGCGAAGCTTTGTTTTCCCAAGATGAATAAATCCCAGCGGTCATCTGAATGGCCTGCACTTAACAGTTCTGTATTGCGTGCTTCGGACTTCCCAGCTGGTGCCAGCGGTAAAGAACCCGCCTGTGAATGCAGCAGACGTAAGCGACGCGAGTTCAACCCCTGGGTCGGGAAGACCCCCTGGAGGAGGGCATGGTAACCCACTCCAGTAGTCTTGCCTGGGGAATCCCACGGACAGAGGAGCCTGGCGGGCTACAGTCACGGGGCTGCAAGGAGTCCGACAGACCGAGGCACCATGTCCTTCAACGTTTGCTGAGAGGACAGGCCTTGTGTTAGCGTCCTTGTCACACACACACAAGTAACGGTAACAAGGCAGAGGGCAGGGGGAGTTTGCAGAGGACGCATCTGTCCAGGGCGTGGCCCGTGGCGATGCAGTTCCTGAGGTATGCTGGGCTCTGGACGCATCCAGCTCTGTACACGAAATGCGCGTGGCTCTGTATGCCAATCACACCGCAGGAGGGGCTTTAAGACTGCCATTTCCACTAGAGAAAGGCGACGTCTGTGTGCTGGATCCAGGCGGCAGGGGCCGAGGCTCTGAGAAGGCGAGGATGTTCACAAATGCAGGGATTTGCAGAGGCTCCAGCGCCTGCCCACCGCCTCGAGCAGCGGCGTCTCTGGGCAAAGAGCTCCCTCCCTGACTGGGCCGGGGCACCCCCAGCGCTAGGCCCTCCGCTCCACCGGCCCTGGTCCCCGTTGCTGGGGAGGAGAGGCCACCAAGGAGGACAAGCTGAGCCAGGGCGCACACCCCTGTAAGCGGATGGCGGATGGCGGATGGCGGTGTGCAGGGCGCTGCCCACACACCCTCCCACAGCCAGCGGGAGGGCGAGCTCAGAGTCTCCGCCCCACCTGCACAGGGCCCGGGGAGGGGGGTGCGCCCAGATAGGGCTCAGGAGGCAAGGAACGAGCCCTGGAGGCAGCCTGCACAGCACCTGCAAGACAGGGGAGAGCTGAGACAGCCCGCCCGCCCTGGGGACACAGCCTCTCACGCTAGGACTACCCACCAGCCCTTCACTCCGGGCGGCGGTGAGCGAAGACGGGCGAGGCTGCAGTCTGGCCCTGCTTTCAAGGCACTCACAGTCACCCAGATGCAAGGCACCAGAGCCCCGCTTCGGCGGGCTGGGGCCCGGGAGAGTGGTCGGAGCCCACCTGCCCGCCCGGAGCCCACCTGCCCGCCCGGAGCCCACCTGCCCGCCCCGAGCTGCTGAGCGGAAGCATCCGCTCCCCCATCACCACGTCGCCCTGAGCTCCGTCCTCCCCTCCCCTCCACGCCCCGCCCATCGAGTCCTGGCAATTTATCCCGTCTCTTCCTTTAATGATCTGACCTTCTCCTTCCAGATGGTGCCTCCCTGCCTGCGACTGGGAACGTTAACAGAAAATGGGGCTGTTGTTCCCCATCTGCCGCTGCCGCTGTTCCCGTCACAAACCTGGGGCGGCTGAGACCGAATCAGAAGCCTGCCTCCTCGGAGACGGAAAGCCCGTGTGGGATAAGTGACATTCAGCACTGGCACCCACGGCAAAGCCGCGACTTCCAGCTGACATTAAGCGGGGCCTTATTTAGCATCGGCTGTGTCCGCCAGCACCCACTCAAATCTGGGGTCCTTGCCCACGCCCACACCCCAGAGCCCTCGGGACTGCCCGCCAGCCGCAGGAGGAGGACTCTGCCAGCAAGGCCCTGCATGGCTCAGAAGCACTCGTCACCTCTTTGAGCCTGTGGCCTTGTCTGGAAAATGGGGGAAATAACTCCACCTGTTAAGAGCTGTTGTGAACACTGGAAAGACTGTATACTAATATCCAGTGGGCACCAGACACTCGAGAAACAGATCCCAGGGGCTTCCTGGGTGGCCCAGTGGTGAAGAATCGACCTCGCAAAGCAGGGGACAGAGATTCGAACCTTGGCCAGAGAACTGGGACCCCACATCCTGCAGGGCAGCAAGGCCCGCCCGCCGCAACCACCAACTTCCACACGCTGCAACTAGAGGGAAGCCTGCCTGCCGCAACGAAGTGCCCTGCCTCAGCCCAGACCCGACGCAGCCCAAGAAACAGATAATTCTTTAAAGCATACTTTTAAAAAAGAGATAGAACCCATTAGATCACTGTCCTCAGGGTGAAGAGGATGTCGACTATTGTGCTTGAGGTTGGACCACCCCCGTCCCCCAGGCCGAGCCCCCACTCTGGCCGGCCCTACCCAGCGCCTCCAGCCCCGCCGGCCTCCCACTCCCGCCACGCTCGGCCCAGCACCCTCGCCCTCACGGTGGCCCTAGCAGACAGCCCAGCCTACCCTGCTCTACGCGCTAAACCCAAGGCCCCTGTCACAGCTGCCCACCCCACGGAGACACCGCAGAGCGAAGCCATGGGCGTCCCACACGCGTCTTGTCTGGACACCTCGCCCCTGCAGAGACGCTGGGGCCCTGGGAGGCTAGGACAAACCCGAGAGGGGCTCCAGGGCCAGCACCCGCAGCCCTCCTGCAGAGCAGACCCGCTGCTTCCCGCCAAGCACTTGAGCAGGTGCTGGTGCCGCCCTGCGACGGCCAAGGGTTAACGCAGACCCAGCGGGGACCTGTTTCTCTGCCTCTGATGGCAGGATTGGCCTGGGGTCTGCCTGGCCCAGGCCCTCCAGGGAGAGGCTCCAGGGGCCCCAGAGTGCAGCACTTGGAGCCAGAGCCGCAGGGGCTTGGGGTACGCAAGAAGGAAGGCCGGAAGCCCCACCTTGTCCTTTCCCCACCCCCACCTCCAGGGCCTCCTATCGACAATCTTTTCCTGAGCCTTAAGGAACAGAGACTAGCGGGCAGGGAGAGGAGGAGGGTGTCTTGGCCCCCTCTGCATCAAATGTGACCCCAGGCCAGCCACTCCCCCTGGAGATGCAGACACCCCTTTCCAGGGGGCTGCCCCTTCCACGCACCATCTCCCCTGCGCTCAGCCGGCACCCTGGGAACATCCCCATTTTCTGATGGAGGATTCCAGGCACGCAGGGGTGAAGTCATCTGTCCGAGATCACGGAGCCGGCACGCCGCACAGCTGGGAACTGAACCCACACAGTCTGGCTCCGCTTCATGTGGGGCTCAGAGCCCGAAATCCACAGGAAGAGGCCCAGGGGACCCTAGGCCGGGTTAGGGGAGACAGCCTGCCTCCCTCAGGCCGCAGGGCACAGCGGCGGCCACACTGGGGTGTCAATGGGGTCCCCAGCCCTCAGCACCCCTGCCCTTCCAAAGGGTAGAACTGACCCCCATCCCAGCTCCCAGTGGCCCTTGCCCAGCCCTCTGCTCTCAGTCTTCGCTGGACTATGATCTCGGCACACTGGACTCATGAAGAGGAAGATACAGGGGAAAAAAATTAAAGGAATAACATCCTTTGTGAATAAATGTTTTTAACATATTCTATTTCCAACAGGCGCATATTATTCCCACCCCCCTCCCGCACCAGGCACTGCAGATAAAAAAACAAACTGGCAAAATAAAAGAACCAAATTATTCAAGCCCCAGGGGAACCCAGGCACTCAAATAAGATTTCAAATGACTCTCTTTCCATTAAAACTTTTGCTGCAGTGAAATCAGGTGGAGATGAGGCAGCTGAGCGTCTTCACAGGCAGAGGAGAAGGGAGCCGCTCACATTAGCAAGCTCCTCTCCCGCCAATACCGGGGCCCTTTCAGCAAAGCATCTGAGCTTCAGACAGGAGACGGGCACAGGTCCACACATGGGGCTCAAGCCCTGGACACCACCCCCACGGGCGGGGAGAACGGAGCACACGACACCCGGCAGGCAGGCCACCTTAGCCAGAATCCCTGCCACCCTCGGCTTAAAACCCCTCCTCCACCATCCGCAGGCCTCTTGGTCACAGGAACAACCTGTGGAGGCCCGTGCGGTCAGCACCAGACCCCGGAAGGCCTGATCCCGGCTCCTCCAAGCCCAGGTCTCCTCCTTGTTCCCTCCCCTACCTCCCCACGCCCCCCAACAGCCCCTCCACAACCCCCACACCCCCTCTGCG
>SJYA01000219.1:326933-341048 GCA_006410615.1 Neotragus moschatus
GGGGGGGGGGGGGGGGGGGGGGGGGGGGGGGGGGGGGGGGGGGGTCTCTAAATGCGAGGCTAGGGGAGCCGGGCTGCGCTCTCCATGCCGTGCTCACCCAGCCGTGCTCACCCAAGCTGAGGTCTCGTGGAGCCCCAGGGGCGGGTGGCGGCAGGTAGTCTGGACTCTCATCTAACAGACAGGCGCACACCCTCGGTCACCTGGATGCAGGGGCTGCAAAGCCACACCCTGGGCTTCCCTGGCAGCCCGGGGCCAAGAACCTGTGCTCCCACTGCAGGGGGCGTGGCTGCTACCCCTGGCCGAGGAACCAAGATCCACGAACCTCATAGTGTGTTCAGAAAAGAAAGGAAGAAATCCACGCCCTGCTGCCCAGGGTGAGGGCTTCCTGACTTTGGGGCCACGTGGACTTTGGTACTGTGTTCTGGCCACCAGGCAATGAACACGGAGCAAGGTGGGCGTGGGTGTAAGAGACAGGCTCCCACCGAATGAAGGGCAGAGGAGGGCTCTGCAGGGACCCCAGCGGCACGAGCTGGAGGGGAACGGGGACCACCATGAGGCCCCACAGGGTACAGGCGCTGAGAGCTCAAGAGAACCCAGCCCATAAGAGAGCGACTTCATTCCAGCAAAACAGCTTCATCCATCACGTTCCATTAATGCTGCTAATTTGAATTTTACTGTTTTGTAGTTTCATTTCTATTCCGCTTATGATTCTGTTTAGATGTTATGGTTGTTCAAGGGATATGAGCATAGGAAGTTTATTAATATTATACCTAGTCTTAGATCTGCACATGTTTGAATAACAATATAATAAAAACTCATCCAAGGCCAACTGGGCTCAACAAGGATTTCTTCTCTCCTCTTTGAAGGGGACCTGGCACCCTAGCCCTCTACTGTGAGAAATGCGGTCACAGATAAAACAGTGGCTGGAGGAGGGGTCCCAGAGCAGAAGTCCGAGTGGTCCCGGGAGAGTGGAGCAGAACCTGGGCTGGAGGTGCTTCTAAGGGGGCAGGCGGGCCGGGAGCCCCTCCCGGGGGGCTTCTGTGAACAGACAGCCGGGAACGCAGAACAGCCCCCACTGCCTGCCTCCCAGGCCTGGGGAGGCAGACCCAGCGGGTGAAGCGGGCACGGCCTCCTGAGGGCAAGTGTGTGGTGACCCCTGCCTCAGAGGCACCCGCAGGGTTAGGGTGAGACGGGGCTGGTAGGGAGGGCCACCAGCAGTCAGGCCCTCCCGCTGCCCCGCAGCTGCCTCCTCCGTTCACTCGGCAAATGTGTGTAAACATCCACCACACACCCAGGCGGAGGGCCACAGTCACGCCAAGGGGCAAGATGAGACAGCAACCAGAGCATCGCCGTACAGGTGAGAACACAGCCGGGCCTTGAGAGCACAGGGCTGGCCCCTGGCCAGCCCGAAGGAACCGGGAAGGCTTCTTGGAGGAAGCGTCACCTGAGCCAAGATGAGTCAGGGCAGCCAGACAAAAACCAGGGAGCAGCAGAACACACAGAAAAGGGCAGAAGCCAGGAGAAGGCTCTGGGGCAGGAGGGCACTCAGCCCCCAGGAATGAGGCCAGGGCGGGAGGGCGCCCGGGACAGGCGTGTGGGCCTCAGTGAGGACGGCGGGCCTCACCCCAGGGCAGCAGGAAGCCACCAGCGCACTCCGGGTGCATGGGGACACGCGGCTCTGGCATGCACTTGGAAGAGTCGGCCCAGGGAGGGAGGCACGCGGGACAGGGAGGGCAGCCAGGAGGTCCTGCAGCAGCAGGAGACAGAGGAAGCGGGCGGACGGGGGAGCCGGTCACCCCTAGTTCTCACTGTCCCCGTCACCGGACAGAGTCTGAGGGGACAGTCAGGGCGGGGAAGGAAGATCCAGGAGAGCCAGGCACCCTGAGCCTGAGCTCTGCGGGTTTCGGGGACAGGCCACCCGGGCCCCTCACAGAACAGACGGGCAAACTGCAGTCCCACAGACGGACAGGCAATGGCCAGGCAGGCCCTAGAGGTCATGCTTTCAGATCCAAGGTCACTGCATGTGCACGCCTGTGTGTGCATGTGTGTGTGTGTGCGCGTGAGGGTGTACAAGCCTGGGGGGGTGAGGGGGAATGCAGGGGGGTGCATTTGCACTCTCGAGTAGGGACATGGGTGCGTGCTTGTGCACAGCTACAAACAGCAGGAAAAGTCTCTGGGCCAGGCCAGGCGGGGCGGGGCGGGGCGGGGCGGGGTGGGGTCGGGCACTCACTCTGGGCCTGGCCTGCGGGCGAGGCCTTCTTGGCGCCGGCATGCTGGATAAGCGCGTTGTCCTTGTCGTGGGGGCCGCCCTCCTGGCCCACCTCCACCACCTGCACCTGCGGCAGGGCTGTGTTCCACTTCACCACATACTTGGGCCCCAGGGGCGCCAGGCTGCTGATCTCCAGCTGGCCCCTGCCAGGGACAGAGGACACAGCCCTGGAGAGCCCGCCACACCCGCCCCAGGGTCAGCCTGGAGCCATTCCTCCGCACATCCGCTCAGCCAGGCACCTCGCAGCCCAGCACAGCCCACGACCAAGCCGAGCAGGTGGAGCAGGCAGCGGGGAAGGCGCAAGCATCGGGGTACCCAGGCCAGCCCCAGAGGCGCACGCCCACCCCGAGCCTCGGAACCCCTACCTGTGGTTGGCAGGCCTGAGGAAAAAGACAAGAAGGGTCTTTAATTGTTACTGAACGATTTCTGCAGGCGCTGAGACCCCCTGGGGGGTGGCCGCTGGGCTGGGCCATGTGAGGGCAGAGGGGTACCATGTGGAGGGCTTTCTCCCTAGGCCAGACGCTAGCCTTCCATCGTCCCCTATTCCCACAGCGGCCCTGCTAGGAAGCCTGCCTTATTTCAGAAAAGGATACTGATACTCAGGCAGGTCACGTGACTCATCCCAAGTTACCCAAAATGACCCCCCAAATGTGGGCCACCAACACCCTCATCGCTTCCCTGGTGGCTCAGACGGTAAAGAATCCACCTGCAATGCGGGGGATCCTGGTTGGATCCCTGGGTCTAGAAGAGCCCGTGGAGAAGGGCATGGCTTCCCACTCCAGTACTCCTGCCTGGAGAACCCCATCGGCAGAGCAGCCTGGCGGGCTACAGGCCACAGGGTCACCAACAGTCGGACATGACTGAGCGCCTAGAGCTCTCACTTTTCAACACCCTTGTCACATGGTCACATCCTGGGGGCTCCAAGCAACAGGAGGGCGGAGAGGGTGTCGGTCAGATCCCTGGCACCTGCATGGAGCCCAGGATGCGAACAGGACTTAATTAAAGAGCTCGGGGGCACCCCTGGCAGTCCAGTGGTTAAGACTCCATGCTGAGCCCTCCATGCAGGGGGCTCAGGTTCAATCCCCAGTCAGGGAAGTAAGATTCCTCATGGCACACAGTGCAGTCAAGAAAATAAAAAATAAAAAAGCTACAGCGTTTGCATGAGAGAGTGACTGAGTGAGTGCACGGAAGAGTCCATCGTCGGCAGAGCCACGCTGATCTGGGTCAGAGGCTCCCTGGCCTGAGGCCCCTGCCAGGGCCGGTCCGCCCAGACCTGTGAACAGGCGCCAAGTGAGGGCTCCGTGAGCACCAGAAGGACAATCAGACGGACAAAGGGGCGGAGGTTGAGCCAGCGGGAGAGCCGGGCAGGGTCTACACCTGACTGTGGGTGACTTTTTCCTCGTGGGTCTGGGGTGTTGTTGCCAGCTGTTGCTTCTGGAGTTTTTGAAAGCACTGCCAAATAGCGAGTAATGAGGTTCTCCTCCACTGGCAGGGCTAAGAGTCTGGCTGGAAAGGTCCCTCTGGCCTTCACGGGGTCAAGGGTCATGATCCCCGATGCCCAAATGACCGAGCAGCAGATGGGAGTGACCGGGATCAGCGGGGAGGCCCAGCAAAGACGCTGTATGCGTCTCACACAGCCCAGACACAGGCCCATGTGGTCCCGGGCAATGTGGGCCCCAAACGTGGGATATTCCATTTTCAAGAGAAGTTGGATGTCTCAATCTTTCTGTGAATTCCCCAGAGGAGGCAGACATAAGATTTCCGGAGGGCTACTGCAACCCTCGGGCCACAAGTCTGCAGACTCAAGCCTCAGGCATGGCCCTCGCCCCACTGCAGGGCTCTAACTCCAGTCCCAACTCCAGCCAGGCCCGGTGGCCTGGCCCCAGGCATTTCTGCAACCTCTGACCCAGAACCAGGAAACCAGGCTCCGGCAGGGAGGCGGGGTTGGTGGGAAAGGCAAAGCCTCGCGCTAAAAACACTGCGATCTAGCTAGAGGAAAACCTACTTGACTTAAAGCGGCAGGGACTTGGGGGTCTTCCCTAGCGGTCCAGTAGCTAGGACTGCCGGCTCCCAACGCAGGGGGCACAGGTTCAGTCCCTGGTCTGGGGACTCAGACCCACATGCCACGTGGCGTGGCCAAAAATAGTAATAATGATAACAGTTAGAATAACGATGATGATGCTACAGCAGGATTTGGGATCTGGGCCGGACACAGGGAAGACCCTCTTGGATTTCAAAGTGGTCAAGACTCAGGAGGCTGGTCCACCCTGAGGACGGCCTTCCAGAACAGCCCACCCTGTGCAGTGGCCAGCTGCTGGCCCCCAGTGACCCCTGCAGGTGCTTCCTAGCTCTGGGGGCCAGGGACATAGAGGCAAAGAGAGATGAAGAGGAAGTCGGATAGTCGGAGACCTCAGCCAGGCTCACCCAGGACCCCAGCTGGGACGGACTGGGGCGCGACGGGAGGGGTCCCCGGGGTGAGGGGTGGCGGGGCCAGGCACGCTTACTTGAAGTTGATGTTGGCACAGACCAGCATGTCGTTGAGCAGGAAGACCCTGCGCTCCTTGGACTTGACCAGNAAAAAAAAAAAGACCAAAGAAAGTTCGGATATTACACAAGCAGCCCCTGCAGCCAGGTCCTGAGCAGGCACATTTTGAAACAGCCGACACGGTTCCGCTCTGGGCACACCCAGAGTTTCATTTCCACTTCTCTCTGGGGGACGGGTGGTGAGGGGGAAACCTCAGTGCTGGGCTCAGAGCAGCCAAGACCATGCCGGGGACCAGCTGCCCTGGCCGGGGAGGGCGCACTGTGTGGCCATCGCCACCACCCCACACGCACCAGCATGGCCCCCTGACGGCGGGAAACTCGGGCTTGGGGCTCTCGGCCCCCCTCCCAACACCAGACAGGTCTCCCCAACCTCCTGCGGCCTGGGTGTCCCCCAGTGGACAGAGGGGAGCACAGCTCCTTCCCGAGCAGGTATAAGGAGAAGGGCTTCCTTCTCCCAGGTGACCTCACAGGTGCGTGAGCCAAAGCGAGAAAAACCCTCCCGAAGCAGAGGAGGAGCGGCAGCAGGGGACGAAGAAGATGCTTCTCGAGTGTGAGGACCCTCAGGCGCCAGCACGGCGGCTGTGACCAGGCCGAGCCGCTTCCCTGAGAGGCGTTCCAGATGAGAGGGCCGGGGTGGGGAGGAGGGACGCCCCACTCCTCAGGCCCACCCTGGGCAATCCTGGACGAGGCACCCCGGGGCGGGGGCTCCCCTCCTGCCCTATCTTTCTTCCCAGTGCTATCCTCCTGGAACGGGAGGAGCAAACCCAACTGCCAGCAGGTAACTTCGGGGGAAACACCCGGGCAGGGACTGAGGGGGCGTGGGCAGCCGCCACTCAGCTGACCGGCCCCACGTGGGAAGGTGGGCCAGGATGACAGCTCTTCCAACCCTTTGAGAAGATGAGCGAGTCTAAACTCTGCGGGACGCTTCTCCGTCTCTAAATGCTGGCAACCAATTTCATCCTCTTAAAAGTCCTGTGTGGGCCTGAGCACCCGTGTGCAGACTGAATTTGGCCTGAGGTGGGACCGTCTTAAGATGCAGGACCCCAAAGCTTAGAATATCTTGTCCGGGCCCTGCTCCGCCGGCCTGTGGTACAGATCAAAGATCACAGTGACGGTCAGAGAGCACCACAGGCTGTAAAGCGCAGGCCACGTGGGGAGCACTCATGGCGATGCTCGGCACACATTAGAAAGTCCTCCCCTTGTGGCTGAAGTCCCACTGACCTCAGTCACCGGCCCTAGTTCTGCTTTCGGGGGCACAGAGCCAGGAGGCTCCCAGTTTCTCCCCCGGATGATCTGAACACCTTCCTGTGACCCTGTCCCTTCCCCAGAGAACAGCTCTTGTTCTTGCCAAGTGTCCTGGGGCGTGGTCACCTCCCCGCACACACAGGGCCAAATCCCACCCTCTGCTGAGTAAAAAGGGGCGGAGCCCGGGGTGGGGACCTCCCAGATGTGGGTGCAGCTGCAAGCTGTGCGCGCTGCAAGCCGCCAAGGAGACGCAGGACTGAAGTTCACCGACAGGCAACTCTGGGAGGTAACTGAGTCTCTTGTACCAACTTTGTGTTTTAAAAACTGGGTTCTCTGGGGACCTTCCTAGTGGCACAGTGGATAAGAATCCAGCTACCAAATAGCGGACATGGGTTCGTTTCCTGATCCAGGAAGACTTCATGTGCCTCGGAAAACCTAAGCCTACACACCACAACTGCTGAGCGCGGCATTCTAGAGCCACGAGCCGCAGCCACTGAGCCCTTGAACCACAGCTCCTGAGGCCTCGTGTCCCAGGGCCCACGAGCCGCAACCGCTCAGCCCTGGAACCCCAGCTCCTGAGGCGTCGTATCCCAGGGCCCACAAGCCGCAACTGCTGAGCCGTGAGCTGCTGCTGCTGAAGCCCAAGCGCCCAGAGCCTGTGCCCTCAAGAGGAACCCCCGCAATGAGACCCCGTGCACCACAATGAGGAGCAGCCCCTGCTCACTGCAAACTAAAAAAGCGAAGAAGACCCATCGGAGCCAAAAACAAAGTAAATTATTAACAGTTTAAAAAGCCGTGTTCTCTAATAGACTCATCTGAAAGTTAAGATTTTTTTGCTAGAATGTTTCTAAGTTGCAATCTCAAAATATGGCATGGATTTTTTTTTTTTTTCTGTCTTTCTTCTTAAAAAATAACACTAACAATGACAAGGGCCACCTTGCATTAAGCTCCGGGTCTGCCACTGGGCAGTGTCCTCCTTGGCCTTGCAGAAGCCCTAAGGGTCGGGTGCTGTCAGACTCACTTCAGAGGAGGCTTTCAGAGGAAGCGACTGAGGTTCAGAGAGTTGAGTGATTCCCCACAGTAAACTCAGTGGCAAAATCCGGATTCAAACCCAGACTCTGACTCCACAGCCCAGTCGTTTAAACATACTACTAGGCTGTCATTTCAGGCGTCTTTACTGGCAACTCTACTGCTAAATAAAATCAGCTTTTATCCTAAAAACGCTTGAGTGGTGACTTATGTCAGGGTGGGTGGCAGGGGGTCTAGTCAAGACTGCTCCTCGGGACTCCCCTGGAGGTTCAGGCGCTAAGAAGCCGCCTGCCGATGCATGGGACACAGGTTCAACCCCTGGTCTGGGAAGATCCCACAGGCCACGGGGCAATTGAGCCCCCGAGAGCCCGTGCTCCCAAACAAGAGAAGCCTCACGCTGCAACCAGAGAAAGCCCACGCAGCAACGAAGCGCCAGCGCCATCGGAATAAATAACTAAATATTAGGGGGGTGGGGGGAGAGAGACTTAAGGTCAAGGTAAGGTCTGCAGACCCCAGAGGAGCAGGGAGCCACCCGTCTCAGCACCTGGAGGCGCTGGGAGGTGGGTGACAGGGGGGGTGGGCGGGGGCCGGCACCCACCTTGCTGAGGCTGCTGCGGTCCCTGACGCTCTTGGTCAGCTGCTGGATCTCCGCCGCCTGGTCAGCCAGCCGCTTCTGCTCGTTGAGCTTCTCGGCCAGCGTCTCCAGCTCCGTGAGGGCCAGCTGCAGCGACAGCCGGTCCGGGTGGCCCCTGGGCGTGTTCTTCAGCATGTCCTGCGGGGGCCCAGGGCGAGCCAGGACTGAGACCCCACCCTCCCAGCAGACCCTCCGCTGGCTGGGGCCACGGCCTCAGCCTCCACAGTTCCCGCGGAGACCCAGACAGACAAGGACCCAGCCGGAGCCAGGGGAGCTGGGGCCTGACAGGGAGCAAGGCCTCAAGAAGCAGCCGCCGCGTGAGAACGTGGAGTCACGTGGCTGGGTGGACCCAGCCTGACTCACTGATGGAGGGCGTGCGGAGACGAGACCCCTCCTGCAGGTGTCCACTCTGAGGACGGGGGAGGGCACTGCTGGGGCCCGCGGGGGCTCGCCTCCCGACCGAGGGCCCCCAGCAATCAGGGGGGCTATCCCCAGCTCTTGGGGCCCAGAGCCTGGAGCGCCAAGACCAAAGCCCTCACAGGGACTCTCCGCCCTGCCAGGGCCCTGAGGGCACCGGACTCCATGTGCCCCCCACCGCTGGGGGTGACTGTCTGCACCCGTCACCGGGTTCCCACCAGGGGAGGGAAAGGACGCGGTCCCACTGAATGGGCTCCACCCCGGGGGTGAGGAAAGCGGGGCTGGGGGCCGAGCCCCTGCCCACCCTGTGCGGCCTACGTGAGGGCTGTGGGTGATGGCGCAGAGCCAGGCCTCCCACCGGCCCCAGCAGGCATGCGCCAGCCCCGCCAGCGCCCTGCGGGGCGGTGGCCACCGGAACCGCCCGTACCTGCAGAAGGAGGATGAACTGTGGGAACCTCTGGATAGGCTTCACCATCAGCCCGTAGAGCGTGACGCGGTCGGGGCTGCACACCTGGCGCCGCTGTGGGGGGAGGCAGCGTCACTCCGAGCGTCCGCGGCCAGAGCCCGGCACCCGGGGCACGGCTGTGCCAACCCGGGCTCCTCTCCCCAGGACCCTGGTCAGCTGGGTCTGCAGCCAGGGGTCCCTGCCAGCACGGGGGCCCCCTGTGCAGCCCCGCACCCTCAGGGGCCTGGAGCAGCGCGTTAAGGTCTCTGGACCAAAAGCATAATAACTAGTACCTTCAGCCGATTATTCAAGAGGCCAGGCCTCTGGAAGGAGCTCAGACCACCTTTCCCTCCACGTAAGGTAAATGGGCCCGGTCCCGGGGCAGGGTGGCCATGGGGCTTCTCACTGCCCTGGGTATCGCTTATGTCTCCAGCACACCACCCACACACCTGCCACCTTGACACCTCGGCCCCTGCAGCCCAGGACGTCCCCACCGGCCTCCGCTTCCCCCCAAAGCTTCAGCGGCACCCCACTGCCTGCATTATGACATCCCAGGCCCTGGGCTTGAGCCCAGATCTCCCCAAGCTGAACTCAGAGGCAGTGCGCCTCTCTCCCGGGCATCCCATGCCCAGGATCCAGCTGGACTTGCCTCTGACCTTTGCCCACCGCCCTGGTACCTAGAAGACACTCTCCCTTCTCCCTCTATTTCAACCCACCATGCCCCCAGGACCCGCATCAGGTGGCACCCCGTTGAGAAAGCCCCCTCCCTCCGGGATCAGGACTGCGGGTGTGTCTTCTGAGGCTGGGGGTCCTGGCCCACCTGTGCCCTCTGCTGGCCAGGGTCTCCGTCTGGATTATGACTGTGCACCAAGGAGGCGGGGTGGGGACGTGGCCCCATGGCTACCCCAGGCCTTCAGTCCTTTACAGCCTGTTCTCCACATGGCCCCAGCACTGAGTCCCACCTGAATGCCCACCCCAGCCCAGCCCCCACCAGCAAGACGTCACGGCCCCCTTCTTCCTGTCAAAGCTTCAGACCCCATGCAGCTTCCGGACCCTCTAATTCTCGACCACCCCCGTAGGGGGCAGGGAGCAGGGGCTCATCTCCCGTGGGACTGGGGATGCCCCAGAGGAAAGAAGAGAGGTGCCTGGACCAGAGAGAGGGTGGACAGCACCCTCCTGGAAGCCCCCTGCGCCCCGCCATGGCCGGGCTGTGGGAGGAGCCCCAGCTCGCCCTCGGGCCCACCTTGAGGAACTCGAGGAAAGCGGGCTTGGTGAGGCAGGCCTTCTTGATGATGGACATGGCGCTGGTGAAGTTGTTCACGTAGTCACTGTACACGTCTAGCACCATGGACTTGGAGAACTGAAACAGGCGTGGGCCCGGCCAGGGAGGGTCACATCCAGGCGAAGGGGCAGGCCGGCAGCACCCCCACCCTCCCCGCAGCCACAGCCCACGGCGCCCGGGACGTCTCGGCTACCCTGGAGGCCAGGAAACCTGTCACCCAGTGAGGGCAGCGCACAGGGCGCAGAGAGGCGCAGATACCAGGTCACGGGGGAGGTGGTGGTGCCGGGAGCCGGGCTGCGGCCTGTGCTTCACGCACCCCCACCCCACGCCCCCCACCAAGGACGGTGCTCCCAAAGCGCGCTCTGCTAACCTGACCCTCTCTCACCCCAGGCACCTCTCTGGGGCCCACGGACGTCTGTTTCAGAAAACTACAATCCCCTCCTTCCACAGATGGGGAGCTGAGCCCAGAGGAAGCCCGAGTTTGCAGGCGGCGCTGGGAAGAGGCAGATCTCCGGGCGCATGGCCCAGCGGGCTGGCCCTGACCCCTCGGGGTCTTCCAGGCCGGGCCCTGCTCGGTGTGAGCGCTCCGCGCCGGGGACTTGAGCCGGCTGGGTCGCTGCCCACAGCGGCCCGCCTCCTGGGGGCGAGCGCCAGAGCGGAGACGTCTGCCAGGCCCGCGGCACGGCGTCGCGCCCTCCCCCGGACCCCGCGGGCGCGGACGCGGGGAGCAGGGAGACGCCCGCCAGGGCCGCGGTGTGCGCCTCGGCGGCCGGCGAGGGGCCTGGGGGCGCCTACCGAGGCCACGAAGAGGTCGCCGATCTTCTCGGAGGCGTCCCACTCGGCCACGCGGGAGGACAGGGCGATCTGGAACATGGAGTGGCAGTGCAGGATCTCCTTGACGCGGAAGAACACCGCGCGGCACTTGCGCGCGCTCAGCGCCTTGGGCTCCATCTCCATCAGGGGGTTGCGGTAATCCTGCGGCGGCGGCGGCGGCGGCGGCGGGTGAGCGCCCCAAGGCCGCCGCACAGCCCTCAGGGCCCGCGCGCCAAGGGGGGCACTCCGCCCGCGCTCCCCGCCCCGCCGGGAGCTGCACGCCTGAGCCTTCCGAGCGCCCACAGCCCACCCGCGACTTCGGCGGAAGCTGGTTTGGGGGGGACGCCAGCCTGCAGGGGGCGCCACGGAGGCAGGCCGCAGGGGCTGGCGGATCGGCTCTGCCCACAGCTGAGCCAGTCTGCCGGAGGGAGCAGTGGCAGCGACCGCGCACGGGACCGAGCCGCGGTCTCCACCGGCGGAGTATCCTGCCTCCACCTGCCCGGGGTCTGGGCCCCTCCACTGGGGATCCACACTCAGCAGGGGAAGGGAGTGTTCCGAGCATTCTCCCACCCCAACAATGCCGTCCCCGGGGTCCTTGCAAACAGCCCACATCCCTGGAGTCACTGTTTCAGGAACGTGAAGTAAATAGACCAGGCCTGCACGCCTTGGCCATGCAAGGGTCTACTCAGCAGTTCCTGGGCATTCTGATGGCAAGGGAGGGGGTGAGCCCGACACCCCACCCAGGAGCCCCCAGACGGTGGGGAGCTGTGGCCCCTCCCCGGGATCCCAGACGGACAAGGAAGCAGGAGCTCTCCCAGACACCAGAGGGCCCACAGTCGCAGGTCCAGGCCTGGGGGCTCCGATGGTAAAGAATCTGCCTGAAGTGCAGGAGACCTGAGTCAGATCTCTGGATCAGCACGATCCCCTGGAGGCGGGCATGGCCACTCACGTATCCTTGCCTGGAGAACCCCATGGACAGAGGAGCCTGGCAGGCTGCAGTCCACGGGGCCAGAGTCAGACGCGACTGAGCGCCACGGAACAGACCTCATCTCACTGAACCCCAGCCTCGTTTCAGAAAACCCAGTCATCCCGTGAGCACCAAGGCACCTGGATTTCTCGGTGTCCCCCATTCGGAGCTCCTGCTGGCCCCACAGAAACACTGGCTAAAATGCCCACAGCCTCCAAACACTCCCTGTAACACGCCCCTCGCGGGGATCCTGAAGCCCCTGGAGTCGTACCTGGAGGACCCGCTTCAGAGAGTCCACGTAGCTGCCCTCGCTCTGCACGATGGAGCCGAGGATGTGCCTCCGGACCACCTGATCAGGCAGAGAGCACGGTCAGTCAGCACCTGTGCCAACGGTGCCAAGGGCGCCTGGGTGAGCACCGGCTGTGGGTGGGGCACCAGGAGATGGGGAGAGGCATCATGACAGCCAGCGGAGCAGCAGGAACTTGTCTCTGTCAGAGCCACTCCTGGACCACTGGAGCCTGGCAGGCTGGCATTACCTCCCAGAGCCCCTGCCCACCCACCCCAGACAGATGCCCATGCTCCCCAGATGGCAGCATGTGGTCCGGGGATGTGGGGACTCCCAGGGCCTGCCTGGCCTCTGCACACCCAGGGATGGGGAACCACCATGCTCCTCCACAGGACAGGAGGCCTCCTCCGTCTCTGGACCACCCTGTACAGAGCTTTCTTAGAACTGAAATCTCAGCTCCTGCCACTTACAGATCTGATCCTTAACCGACCCCTCTCCCAGGAGATAGTCCTGAGTGTGTCTCCCAACCCTGATCAAGTGGACTCTGCTTCAGGCTAAGCATCCCATCCCTTCCCTTCCCCTCTCTGCCCATCTCACCCCGAATCAGCGCCTCCCCGGGGGCGGCCCAACCAGCACCCACTCAGGAAGCCCTCACGCGGACACGGCAGCACACGGGTGGGGGCAGGGCCTTTGCTGCACACGGGAATCATGTGGCTTCCACTCCAGCCACTGACTGAATTGCTCTCGGGTGCCACCTGGCTAGCGGGGCTTTCTGAAGCCTCCCTGGTGACCCCATTGTGCAGCAAAGCTGGGACAGAGCCTATGAAAGGCGTCATAGGCGAGCGGTGTCTGAGCAGGGAGCCTGCCCACCTTGGTCCGGGGCCGGGAGGGGACCCCCAGCGCACCCCCGAGCCGTCCTGAGTACGGTGGTGCAGCTGCCCCCCACCTCCATCCCTCCCCACGCTGGGGCACCCTGTGCCTGTCTTCCCACCGCCCTGCGTGGCCTGGGCCTGACTGTGCCCCCCACGCCCTGGCTGTGTGACGAGCCAGGCCACCGCCCCGCAAACGGACACACTGTCCAGGACTCCCAGTCCCCAGGGGTGCCCAGAACAACCCTCGACCTCCGCCTGCTGACGTGGTCCTATGCACCGCGGGTGGCCAGCAGCCCTGGCCTCTCTCCAGTAGACTCGAGGGGCCCCCACCCCCAGCTGTGAGCACAAAGGCATCGCCGGACACGGCAAAACGTCCGCTGGGGGCAAAATCACCTCCACTGAGAGTCACTGGCCTAGAGCAACTAACATTGCCGCTCCAAGAAATGCAAGAGGCTCCCGACCCGGCCGACACCAGAAAGGGGAAGCCCGGCTGCTGGGCAAGCAGGTTGGGGTCCCGCCTGGCTCTGAGCTCTGACGGTGACTCACTGCACCAGGGAGGAGGCTGGGGCCACCGCCCGGATGCTGCCAGGGCCCGGGCAGGAGAAAGAGGGAAGGAAGGAGGCAGACGGGGTCCCGAGACAAGAAGTGTGGCCAAATCTCTCATTTTCAAAAGGGGTGCAACACCAGGATGAGCTGCCAGTGCCAACCCGGCCAATCGCTCAANCCACCGCCCGGATGCTGCCAGGGCCCGGGCAGGAGAAAGAGGGAAGGAAGGAGGCAGACGGGGTCCCGAGACAAGAAGTGTGGCCAAATCTCTCATTTTCAAAAGGGGTGCAACACCAGGATGAGCTGCCAGTGCCAACCCGGCCAATCGCTCAATGCATCTGCTGCCCCAACGCGTCTTGCCCAGAGCCCTCATGACCAGAGGGAGGCAGGGTTGCCTCCCAGCCTCATAGAGGGGAAAACCAGCCATGGGGAGGGCCTCAGTCATGGCTCTGTCACACGGGGTCCCAGGGCACAGGTGCCCCAATCTCGATGTGACCCTCCGGGAGAAGGAAGACACCAGCCAAGATCCAGGCTCCTGGGAAGCCTGCAGCGACTCTGGGGTCTGAGCTGAAGGCAGGTGGGCAGGTGGGGGGCCAGGCGCCCCAGGGCCCCTCCAAGCCGGGTGAGCTCGGTGCTGCCCAGCCTTCTCTTGACCGCAGGCCATCTCTCCCAGCACCTTTGTTGTTTTTGCAGGAGCCGCTCTGGCTGCCTCGAGGCTGGGCAGTGAGGGTGCCAGGGGCAGGGGCAGGGGCAGCACCCCCCCCCC
>SJYA01000219.1:341099-371094 GCA_006410615.1 Neotragus moschatus
GTGGTGGGGGGTGGGGGGGGCGGGATCCCTGCAGGGCCCCTCCCTGTCCTCCAGACGTGCTCCCTCAGGGCTGCTGAGAGGGGAAGGGTCCCCGCCCGGTGGGCAGTGGGCTCGCTCCTGCATCGTGTCTGTTGGTCCCCAGGGAGGTGGGGCTGGGGTCCCTGTGCCCAGGGATAGCCCAGACCCGGCTGTGCTGAGGGAGCGGCTGGTGCGGATGCTGGCACTCGGGGTGCCGGGCTCTTTAGCCAGTGTGGACCCCACGGGGAAGGGGCACTCGGCCAGCACCGGGGTCTTGCCTCATCCCACCGCGAGTGCAGCCGATCCTCGGCCACTGCAATGTGGGCCTCGTCTGGGGGTCCTTCCTGGCTCAGCCTGGACCCTCTCCTGTCACTGTCCAACAGCAGTGCCCACCCCTTTCGCCACAGCCCAGGCTCCACCCTGTGTGGTATTTTGGCGGTGACCCCTGTTGCTTGACTTGCTTGGGTTCCCAGCTTGGCCTNGGGCCTCGTCTGGGGGTCCTTCCTGGCTCAGCCTGGACCCTCTCCTGTCACTGTCCAACAGCAGTGCCCACCCCTTTCGCCACAGCCCAGGCTCCACCCTGTGTGGTATTTTGGCGGTGACCCCTGTTGCTTGACTTGCTTGGGTTCCCAGCTTGGCCTCCAGGCCGGGGGTGCCTGAGCCTGGCCCTGCTTCGCGTCTTCCTGCCAGGACCGTCTTTCCTCGCCCCCTCAGTCCTGCCTCAGCTCACTCAGCAGCCAGGCAGTCTGGGCTGGATCCCGGATGACAGGTCCTGGTTTGGCAGGTGCAGACCCTGAACCCAGGGAGCTAAGGGTGAGCCCCGAGACCCGAGGTTGATCCTCAGGGTCCCTGTGCTAACTCACTGTCTCTGTTGAAGCTTGAAGTTTAGCCTTTGCATCCGTGCCTTCCCGGCTCAGCCTTCTGGTCCTGGCCTTCATCTTCTGGGGCCTTGGGAGCCTTGTCTGAGCCCAGGTTTTCCTGCCCCTTAACCGGGGTCCTTTCGCCTCTGTGTGAGGTGATGCTTGGGAGCCCCAGTCCTGGCCAGGGAGGTGTTTGGTTAGCGGCCCTTTGGGGTGCTGGAAAAGGAGGTGGGGTGGGTTCTGCCCACAGCACCTTGGACAGCGGCGAGAGGCCACGCTGTGGGCAGAACCAGAGGATTTGGGTGTGGAGCTGCCATCAGGTTTTGAGAAGCAGGTGGGGGCTCATGGTGAAACCTGGCCTTGCCACCCCCCCACCCCCCTCCCTCCCACTTAGGCTTGCACCGTGGCACCAGGGACCTTTGACCTCACTGCTGGGGTGGGCTCTGGGGGAGGCCAGGGAGGGGCCCACTGGGAGGACACTGTTGGCCCTCCTCTGTGTCTGGATTTCCTGGTCCTCCTTCTCCCTGGCAGATGGATGGGGACAGGGTGCCCTGACTAGCTGCAGCCTAGCCCATCACTGCCTTCAGGGGCCTCTTGCCTCCTCAGCCTTCTGGGAGAAAGATGATCGGGGAGGTGGCCCCCCAGGGCACCCGGGGTCACTGACGGGCCTGGGTCTCAGGGCATTTGGGAGGAAGAAGGATGAGGGCCCCCTGAGCAGACCCCTGCTGTC
Source organism: Neotragus moschatus (assembly GCA_006410615.1). NCBI lineage: Eukaryota > Metazoa > Chordata > Mammalia > Artiodactyla > Bovidae > Neotragus > Neotragus moschatus. The sequence continues at coordinate 342,708 of SJYA01000219.1, forward strand.
CCCTTGCCAGGCCCAGTGTCTTCCTGGGTTTTTCCTGGGCCTGGGGAAATGGCAGCCCACTCCAGTGTTCTTGCCTGGAGAATGCCAGGGATGGGGGAGCCTGGCGGGCTTCCGTCTCTGGGGTCGCACAGAGTCGGACACGACTGAAGCGACTCAGCAGCAGCAACAGCAGCAGGGGCCCTACTCAGGGCAGTGGTGGATGGGCCTCACTAGTGTTGTACCCGCCTAGCTTGCTGCCTCCCTGATGAGCGTGTGGCCTCTTGAGGAGGTCAGGCTGCTCCTCTGGAGCCGCTGGTGTTGGTGGGTGGGCTGTGTGTCCGCGTTGCGGGTCTGCCATCCCCTCGCCTCACTGGCTGGAAGGCCCCCTTCTGCCGACAGTCGTCCCGGGAGCTTGAGACAGATGGACGAAGGGAAAGACAGGGCCCAGGCGTGACCCTGCCCACCCTCACCCGATCCCAACCCTCACCAGCGGCCGCACCATCCTGCCCAGGCCAGCAGCTCAGCTCTGGCCCCGCCGTCCCCAGGGTGGAGGGGCCATAGGCTCCAGCGCGAGGCTGCAGTGATTTAAGATGAGTTTGACCACCCACCCTTAAGAAGGGGGTCAGTGTGGCCGTTGCCCTGCTCCGCATGCACGGGGGCATCGGGCGGGCCCTGGGAGGGGCAGGCGGGATGGAGGAAGGGGCGGCTGAGGAGGCCCCGCCGCAGGGCGAGAGGGGGCCTGGAAATGGAAGTTTGTGTGGGCGCAGGTGGGCGGTTCGCCTTCAGCACACGCCATCCTCTGCACGGTAACGAGGAGACCGCCACGCATATTTAATAGAGCCTCGCTCCGCCGCCAGCTCGTAGAAGAGGAGGCCGGCCCACCTCCACGCCGGGCTCTGGAACGGCCGTCTGGCTGCTGCTAGTGACCACCAGACCCAGGTGGGAGCTCCATGCACCCGCCCAGAGGACTGGCCTCCAGCTGGGCCGCTGTCCAGACTGCCCTGGTCCCCAGGGCTCAGGCATGTCCTCACTGCAGGGCACGCCTCCGTTTAGAGGGCCGTTGTGCCAGGCCCTCCCCCAGGACCAGGAGCCCCCCTGGGGACTGGAGACGGGGGCTTGGGGGTGGAGAGGGGCAGGATGGCTGTGTGGGTGGGGGGCTCCCGGGAGCGGCCCTGGGCTGCCGTCCCCACTAGGCCCGCTGGCCTCGCAGCCACCCTGACCCTTTGGAGCCGTGGCGTGGCGCCCAGCCCGCCTCTGCGCTGGCCGCTTGCCCCCAAACTGCTTGTTCAGCCCCTTGATCTGCGCGGAGGCCCGGCGAGGCCTGTTAAATGATAATGTAGCTCACCAGGGCCTGTGTCAACACCGCACCCTCCGTGTTCATCATCTCGATTGCCACCTTCAAAGTCTAATCCAGCTGTCTGGAGTTCATTTTAACTGATCGCTGGAGGGGCCGCGGGCTTCGGGATGACTGTTGCATCTTAATTAAAAAAAAAAAAAGATTCAGGACAGGAGGCCTGAAGCTTGTGGGGCGCCCTCTGCCCAGCTGGCCTGGTTGGGCAACAGGGGAGAGTGGGGGTCTCCTTCACCCAGCTCGGTGAAGGTGGCAGTCGTGACGGGCGGGGGCACTGGCGAAGGGGCTGAGCTGCGGGTGGGTTTCCTGCTGGGCCCCTTGTACCGAGGGGGACGCCCACTGGAAGGCAGGGGTCTCTGGCCTCTGCTCCAGGCCCTGCTGGCCCCTCTGCCGCCCTCTAAACATGCCAGGCTCCTTCCCCCTGCAGGCCTCCATCTCCGCTCTTGCCCTGCCTGGAGCAGGAACGCCTTGCCTGCAGGCTGCCCATCGGGCGGCTCCTTCCCGCCACCCCCCACCCCCCACCTTGGCTGGGCAGCCGCCTCCTCGGTGGGCCCTGCCTGACCTCCACCCCGGCCAGGGTATGCACACGCCAGTGGCTTCACTGTCCCCAGAGGATTGGTCGCTGTCTGCGGTTGTGTCCCAGCTGGCTGCTGTCTCTCTGCACCCACTTGTACATACACAGATAAGAGCAGGGAGGGGTCTGGTCTTTTTTTTTTACTGGCAGGATCTTAGTTCCCTGACCAGGGATTGAACCCACACCCGCTGCACTGGGAGCAGAGTCCTAGGCACTGGCCCCAGGGAAGGCCTATGGCCTATCTTGTCCACCAGAGCTTCCCAGGGCTGCATGCGCGCCAGCCTCTCAGTCAGTGCTGCTGGGCGTTTGCAAAACCGCCCCACAACCCAGGGCGGGTCAGCAGCGCGGCTGCCCGCTGCCTTACGTGTTCTTTTGGGGCCAAATGTTGAAAATCTGGGTGGGAGGCAGCCTGGGGCTCTGGGGCTCGCTGGGAAAGCGCCCTGGGAGGAGTTGGGCCTCGGAGGACGCGGGTTGGGGAGGGAGGCTCCAGTGGAAGAGGCGGGAAGGGGCCCAGGGAAGGGACAGGGCAGAGGGTCTGGAGGCGGGCAGGGACAAGTCCCACTCGACAGCAGCCACCAGCCCAGGGCAGAGGGGCTCAGCAGGGCACAGCTGTGCCCCCGGCCTGCCCTGTGCTGGCCTTGGCCACTCCCCTCCTTCCCAGTCCCTCCTGGGTGCTGCTGCAGCAAAACAGGCCTGAGGTCGAGGCTCCTGCCTGGAAAGTGCCAGAACACAGGGCCCGTTGCGTCCGGTTTGGCCCCAGGCCTGGCTTCCGCCCCACAGGGCTCTCTTGAGAATTGACGGGGCAGCCTTCTCCCATTAGGCTCCGACCTCAACGCACTCCAGAAGCCTGTCTGGACCGCCTCCCCACCTTTCATGGGCACTGGGTCACAGCTCGTGACCTGCAGCCACAGCACCAGCGGCAGGCCCCTCTGCTCCACAGCGCCTGACTTTTGGGGACGGTTAGTGGGAGCTTAACCAGCTGGAGACCCTGTGGGACAGGACCACCTCTGGTGGGCTCCCACAGCCCCCACTACACTCCTGGGGCTGGGAGCAGGCTGACACGTGCTCGGTGAAGGGCTGTGGGGACATCAGGCATTTCTTTTCCTTTCCTTTTTTAACTTTTTTTGGCCATGCCACATGGCCTGTGGGATCTTCCCCAGCTGGGCTTGAACCTGCGCCCCCAGCATCGGAAGCACAGGGTCTGAGCCACTGGGTGCCAGGGAGCTGAGCAGAGGGCGTCTCTCTCAGGGAGGTGGGCTCCGTCTAGGGCAGGTCAGCGGCCAGCTGCAGAGCTCTGCTCTGGCCGCGGAAGGCGCCTCCCCACGTGCACGCTGTTGGCACTCCGGCCTCCAGGGGCCCAGAGGCCCAGCGCTGCCTGCCTGTCTGCCTCCCCAGCAAACTGGGTGCTGGCTGCTGATACCAAGGCGCGCCAGCAGAGAAACTTCCCTGGCTTCCTGGACACCAGCACCGCCAGACTTCCCCCTGCGCATCCCCACACCCACCCGCCTTCCCCACCCTTGGTTTTCACGTTTAGTGCCCAAACTTAGTTTGCATGTATTAGCTGCTGTAAATCTATCATAACAGTGTGGCGCGGCATGAATAATGCATTACTGGGCTGTATTAGTTTCCCGTCTCCTATCTTATTTATGACATGAAACGGGTGGGAATTTGCAAAAGCGAGATTCAGGCGCAGGGCCCTTTGGGTGACGGTATGCAAATCGGCGCGAGGGGCGGGGAGACTCCCCAACCCTTCGGGTGCCAGGGGCCCCGAGGCCCGGGCTCCCTGTGCTCAGGCTGCTCAGGCCCCTGATTCAGGGGTCCTGTGACTCCGCTCAGGCCCCTGGCTCAGGGGTCCTGTGACTCTGCTCAGGCCTCTGTCTCAGGGGTCCTGTGACTCTACGGAGCTGTCTCAGTTCTGCAGGTTTAATTTTTTTTTTTTTTTTAACGTGTCTGTCATCATTTATTGTTGTCATCCTGTCCTTTTGTTTTAATTAAAAGTTGGCAGGTGAAACTTGAGAAATCGATTTTCTAAAGGTTTCCTAAAGGTTGCATGCCGAAGGAGTGCACGTATTTTCTCGCAGCATGAAGGACTGAGGTTAGATGCTCAGAGGGACTTCCTTTCAGGACGCATATGGAGGATGGAGTGTAGGCCTGGGCCTGGGGACCCTGTGGGGGCTTCCTTCCTAGGAGGGCACCGAGGGGTCGGAAGGGGCTGCCGGCCGTGGTTGTGGCCTCTGCCCNTTTTCACGTTTAGTGCCCAAACTTAGTTTGCATGTATTAGCTGCTGTAAATCTATCATAACAGTGTGGCGCGGCATGAATAATGCATTACTGGGCTGTATTAGTTTCCTGTCTCCTATCTTATTTATGACATGAAACGGGTGGGAATTTGCAAAAGCGAGATTCAGGCGCAGGGTCCTTTGGGTGATGGTATGCAAATCGGCGCGAGGGGCGGGGAGACTCCCCAACCCCTCGGGTGCCAGGGGCCCCGAGGCCCGGGCTCCCCGTGCTCAGGCTGCTCAGGCCCCTGATTCAGGGGTCCTGTGACTCCGCTCAGGCCCCTGGCTCAGGGGTCCTGTGACTCTGCTCAGGTCTCTGGCTCAGGGGTCCTGTGACTCTACGGAGCTGTCTCAGTTCTGCAGGTTTAATTTTTTTTTTTTTTTTAACGTGTCTGTCATCATTTATTGTTGTCATCCTGTCCTTTTGTTTTAATTAAAAGTTGGCAGGTGAAACTTGAGAAATCGATTTTCTAAAGGTTTCCTAAAGGTTGCATNTAGACCCAGCTTCCTCCCGTAGGCTGCGGGTGAGGGGAGGGGTGCTGGACGGCGGAGGTGACTGAGGAGTGAGGTGGGGGTTGGGGCTGCCGCTGCTCTGCCCATCCCTGCCCCCCACCCCGCCCCCGCCCTGCCTCACCATTGGACTTAGCAGGTTTGCACAGGCCTCAGGCAAAGCCCTTTGGGCCTGGAGACAGACTTGTTACGCCTCTGGAGAAATGAGCCTGGATTTCCGCTGCTGACTCCTCTTAATTAGATCCCGACAGCAGCGTGCCGGGCTGGCTGGCTGCAGAGTCAGGGGCAGCTTTCCGTGGGCCCAGGTGTCTCTGCGCTTGCAGCACAGTCTGGCTTTTTCGGAGTCAGGAAATGCTTCTGACCTCCCTTCGGGAGCCAGGCAGGAGTCTCGCCGCACGCCTGTGAGCACGCACCCACCTTCCTGTCCGTGTCTGTGAGTTTGTGCATCCGTGTGTGAGTGTGTGCCTGCCAGTTTTTGGAGAAGTCTGCAGACAAAGCCTGCTGGGGGCCCCTTCCGTCCAGCTGCCCTGCCCCTTCACCCGCCTGCCTCTCTAGGTGGCACTGTGGGTCTGGCCGCAGAGTCTCATCTGCGATGGGGCTGCTGGTACCTCGGCTGGTGGAGGGGGTCTCCTGTTGGAACCCTGTGCTCTGCCTGGGTCTGGGCCTTCCGGAAAGCGGAGTGCGGGCTGCTCCAGGAAGATAACCCCCCTCACCAAAAGAGGGTCTCTCTTTGGAGAAGAGCCCCTCTAAGAAAGGAGCTCCCGGCCAGTGCTGCCGGGGCTGAGAGAGAGGCCAGAAACATGGGCGTTGCCCTCCTTGCCCTGCACCGCGTGGACGGAGCCGGCCTTTCGGAGGCTGTGGGGAGCTGGGCCTCCTCCTCCATCCCTGGGACTCCCTGGCTGAGCCTCCAGCCCTGGAGCCTTCTCTGGGGCTGGGGAGTGCTGCTGAGGAAGGAGGAACAGAAAAACACCCCCACAGAAGGCCCTAGTCTGAGTCCCCAGTTTGAAAAGGAGGGAGGCGCTGCCTGGCTTCTGAGCGTGCCCGGCCTGATAGCAGACTCCCTCCTCACCCCCAGGCTGATACGAGACCCCCTCCCTGCCCTTGGCCTGATAAGAGACCCTTCCTGGCCCTGCCCCCAGGAAGCCCTGCTCCGATGGATGTGACACGTTCCCACCTCAGAGGAGCTGCAGCTTCTACCCTCAGGCCCCCATCAGGACCCTGGACTTTGTGTGACCCCGGCCCACCGGGCCGCCCCAGCTGGCTGCAGAGCCCCGCCGTCAGGGCCAGGCTCAGAGAGCGCTGTCTCGTCAGCCAGCTCGCAGTCCTGCCCGCTGGGGCCCTGTGTCCTGATCGGGGTGCGCACCCAGCTCACCGGCCTGGCTCCCCCTGGCTCCCTGGTGGAGACCCCCGGCCCTCGCTTCTCTGTCGCAGCGGGAAACCTCTGGTGGTCTGAGCCGGGACGGACCTGGGTCGGAGCCAGGGTTGGAGTGATTGCGGCGTAAGAAACAGAGTGCCTTATTGCCGTTTCTCACGTGCTGAGCCTGAGCGTGGCCCAGAGTCCCTGCCTGCCGCCACATAGCTCTCACACCCAGCTCCTTCCCCAGGCGAACCTGAGCTGGTCACTTAGCAGGCCTGGCCCCGCCCTCACTTAAATCAATCTAACTCTCCACCAGGGTCCTCAGGGCTGCCTGGCGTGACCCGGCCCTGCCTGCCTCTCCCTCCTCTGTCTTGCCGCAGTGCTCCCAGCAGACCCAGTAACTCGGCCAGTTCATTCCTGCCCCAGGACTTTTGCACTTGCTGAGTCCTTTGCCCAGAGTGTTCTCTCCCCTACCCCGTATCCCAGGGTCGATTCCTTTACGTTTGATAAATGCTACTTCCTAGAGAGATTTTCCCTGGCCACCCAATCTTAATGGGCTCTCGGTATTTTTATGTGCAGTGGTTATCACGATTAGGAGGAACCTTTATTTGTCTTAACTGTGTGGGCTCCTTGGTTACCTTGGTCACCACTATATTCCCAGCATCTAGACCCATGCCAGGCATATCATAGGGTCTCCAGAACATCTGCTGGACGAAGGAGGCTGTATTAAGAACTGGGTTTGTGCTAAACCCTCCCGCACCCTGAAGTCCCTATAACCCTTATGACAGTCTCCACCTGCAAATGGGGAGACGGAGGCGCCACCTTGGGAAGTTACTGAGGAAAGGAGATTTAGCAGCAGGTCTGATTCCACACCCATGTTCTAGCCAACATCTCCTAGAGTCGTGGGCTCGCACCTGAGATCTGTTCTTTATAGGAAAAAAAAAATGGAAAAAGCAGAAAGGAGGGAGGTCGCCATGTTCTGCCCTGGAGTAAGCCTCACTGTGCAGGCTCCGCCGCTCCTGCCCCTCCCCCCCCGCCCCCCGGTTTTGGAGGTGGCCCTTTTTGTTTCTTTTTGTGATAACTGCAGTGCATCCTCGCTGTTCTGTGTCCATCACCCACGATGTTGAGTAGATGGACGGCCCCCTGGGGGACGCGCCAGAGCCACCTGACTGTCCCCAGTGGTCGGCATCTGTCTAGCCCGCCCTGCTGGGGGTTGTTGATGTTTAAGTAACAACCCGGTATTGCAGCTGGATTTCAAGCATCCATCCATTTGCTCTGTGATCAAATTTCACCATGTGCTGAGGTCTCTCCGGGCATGCTGAAGGGCCTGAGGCTCAGTGTCTGTCCTTGGAGTCCGTGGACCAGAGTGGGAGAGAGCCAAGTGTGGCCAGACGAACAGATGTCGCCGGGCTGGAAGACGGCAGGCAGAAGGCCAGTGCACGGGTGCCTGGGGTGGGCCCCGTGGAGGCCAAGTCTTCAGGTGCTGAACAGCTGTTCCCAGCAGGGCAGTGGGTGATGCCCGTTGCAGGCAGGCCGTCGCGAGAGCAGTGACGGGGGTGCAGAGTGTGTCCTGAGCACCCTTCGGGCCTGGGCTTTGGTTGGACAGGAAGGCGGGGGTTGGGGCAGAGCTGGGCCTGAAACGCTGAGCTAGGAACCTTGGATTTTCTCCTGAGGCGGATGGGAAGCTGGGTGTTTACCTCCTTGCTTTGCAGGAGTTACTTTTTTAAGATCAAACTGTTTAAAGGAAACTCGAGTCGCATGGAAGGCTTATCTGGAAAGGCCCTTCCCCCGTCCTCTCCCCCTCTGCAGTCCTGCTCCTGCAAATGCCCTCACCTGTCCCGGGCTTAAACCACCGGGCGCCTCCCCTGTGACTCCTAACCGTCTGCGCCCCTGTTTCTGGATGTGTCACGTTTGGGACACGTCTCGTCTCCCTGCGGTGAAGGTGAGGCTTTGGCTCCCGCCACCGCCTCCCTTCCCGTCATTCTGTTCTGGTGCTGCCTTGTGGTTGCTGTTCAGTCGCTCACGCGTGTCCGACCCGGTGCGACCCTGTGGACCGCAGCGCGCCAGGCCTCCCGGTCCATCACCGACTCCCAGTGGACTGCAGCGCACCAGGCCTCCCGATCCATCACCGATTCCCGGTGGACCGCAGCGCGCCAGGCCTCCCGTCCATCACCAACTCCCGGAGCTTGCTCAGACTCATGTCCATCGCGTCGGTGATCCCGTCCAACCATCTCATCCTCTTGTCATCCCCTTCTCCCCTAGTCTTTCCCAGCATCAGGGTCTTTTCCAAGGAGTCGGCTCTTCGCATCAGGTGGACAGAGTATTGGAGTTTCAGCTTCCGTCCGTCTAATGAATATGAGGGTTGTTTTCCTTTAGGATTGTCTGGTTTGATCTCCTTGCTGTCCAAGGACTCTCAAGAGTCTTCTTCAGCAGGACAGTTAGTAAGCCTCGGTTCTCCTTTCTGGGCCTCTGTACTCTTAGATAATGTGCGCAAGCCACCACCTCCTCTCCGGTAGACTTGCCGCCCTGTCCTTCCCTTGTGTCGCGGTGGAGCCTGGTGTGCACGTGTCTCTCCCTGCTCATCCTTCAGTGCTATCCCGTGGGTAGCTTGAGCTGGGCTGCCTTAAAAGTATTGACTCCCCAGGAACCAACAGACACAACACACCAGGAGTCACACCACCTGTTGTAGACTGTTTACCAGCACACCGGCGCGGGGCTCCTGTGTCCCCTCCCTCTGACCCGGGTTTGGGTGGAGGTGGCTGAGCTTNCTATCCCGTGGGTAGCTTGAGCTGGGCTGCCTTAAAAGTATTGACTCCCCAGGAACCAACAGACACAACACACCAGGAGTCACACCACCTGTTGTAGACTGTTTACCAGCACACCGGCGCGGGGCTCCTGTGTCCCCTCCCTCTGACCCGGGTTTGGGTGGAGGTGGCTGAGCTTGGCCCGGGGCTCCTGAGGTCCCCTCCCTCTGACCTGGGTTCGGGGTTGGGTGAGCTTGACCCAGGGCTCCTGCGTCCCCTCCCTCTGACCCGGGTTCGGGTGGAGGTGGGTGAGCTTAGCCCAGGGCTCCTGAGGTCCCCTCCCTCTGACCCTGGTTCGGGGTTGGGTGAGCTTGGCCCCCAGAGGCTTGGCTGGCCGACCCATCACCGACAGCGCTCCGTCTGTGCTGCAGCAAAGCTTCGAGGCGCACCAGGACGAAGCCGTGAGCGTGACNTGGGTGAGCTTAGCCCAGGGCTCCTGAGGTCCCCTCCCTCTGACCCTGGTTCGGGGTTGGGTGAGCTTGGCCCCCAGAGGCTTGGCTGGCCGGCCCATCACCGACAGCGCTCCGTCTGTGCTGCAGCAAAGCTTCGAGGCGCACCAGGACGAAGCCGTGAGCGTGACGCACATGGTGAAGGCGGGCAGCGGCGTCTGGATGGCCTTCTCCTCCGGCTCCTCCATCCGCCTCTTCCACACGGAGACGCTGGAGCATCTGCAGGAGATCAACGTCGCCACCAGGACCACCTTCCTGCTCCCAGGTGAGACCTGCCGTCCGGGCGGGGGCTGTGGGCGGGGAGTGGACGTGGGGAGGCGGCCTCCACGCTGGGCCAACCCAGCTCAGAGCCCTCGAGGCAGCCTTTGGTCGGCCTTGAGAACCGGGCCCCGGCGGAAGCAGCTGGCTGAGGGTTCCGACCCCGGCCTGCCCTCCGGAAGCCCTTCTGGCTGTCCCCAAGGCACAGCAGGCCGGCGCCCGTGGAGGCAGGCTCCAAGCTCAGGGGATCCTGCGAGCCAGGTTGCTAACACGCCAGGTCGGGCAGGAGGCCGGGCCCACCTATACCGACCTCTCCTCAAACCCAGTTCTGCCTCAGATCCCCTACAGGATGAGCAAAGGGAAAGAGACGCCAAATACGCACCTCTTTCCTTAGAGGTCTCTGAAGAAAGGCAGGGGTCCCTCTGGGTCTGCCCTCAGGGTCTGGGTCAAGGGGAGGGCGAAGGCCCTGATGTCCTCCGCTTGGGGCCGGTGCTTCATCCTGGGGGCTGTGTGTGGGACCCACGGAGAGGGTTACGATCTGGGCACACCCTGCACCCTGCCCCACACCCAGAGTCTGCCGTGGCCTCCGTGGAATCAGCCACAGGCCTCGCCCCTAGCGCTGATCCCTGTGAGCTGTGCTGGGAGCCCGGACAGACGCGTGCTCAGGGCCCACCGGTGCCCGCAGCCAGCGTGAGAGCAGCCCTCAGGGCCAGTGGGCCTCAGCTTGACTGCCCCCGAGTTTCCACCAGACAGACTGACCTGGAGCTGGTCTGGGAGGATGCCGGCTGGGCTGGGAGCAGCAGCTGGGAAGGGCCCCAGGGCCAGGGAAACAGCAGGTGTGGCGGGCTGGCCCGGAGCTGATGGTGACAGGGCCTTGGCAGATGGCCACCACAGAGGCTGGGAGTGGCCTGCGCTGAGCCAGGGGCCAGGGCTCCTGCCTGCTGAGGCTGGGCAGAGGGCGGTCACGCCAGCCATTGCCTCAGAGACCACAGGGTTCAACCCCAGCGGCCTCGTCCCTGACTCCACACAGGCTGCCCAGCAACCACCCTGGCTCCCGCTCCCCCCAGCCAGGCTCAGGGGCCAGTCCTCGAGTCCAGATGGGTGGCCGTGGCAGGGGATGCTCACCAACAGCACGGCCCACGGCAACAGCGACGGCGTGCAGTGGCTGCGCTCCGCCAGGAGACCTACACTGAGCTGGGCACTGAGGGCGTTACGTAATCGGGACCTCACTGTCCCCATTTTACAGATGCAGAAACTGAGGTTTGTTCGGCAGGGTAAAGTGGCCGTCCCATGGTCGGACCGGGGGTCATGTCCGGTTGGACTCAGTTCAGAGCCTTGCTGCGTGTAATGTCTGTACGGCGAGGTCGTTTCAGAGGCGGCCAGGGTCCCGGCTCGGCCGCTGTGGGGTCACAGCAGGGCTCTCTGCCTTGCGGAGCCTCTGGTCCCTCTGTGGCGTGGGCAGTGGTTCCTGGCTCCAGGTCAGTACTGTCAGGAAGATGCCTTGCTTAGGCCTGGGTCATCTGTGCGGAAAAGAGACGCCTTTCTAACCTGCCCCCCGGGTGTGGGCTAAGGGCTTGGGGACCTTTGTCGTGGGCCCTCCCTCTCTCCCTCCCTCCCTGCTTTCCTTTTTTAATTTTTTAGCTTCAGTTTCATTGTCTCTTGTAGTGTTTAGCCATTACATGAGGTAAGTCTATTTTAATTACAGTAAAAATTTCTCAGTATCACAGAAATATTTCCACATTTGTGCTGATAGCTAAGTTATTTCACGTTAGTGGGACAATGGGAACAAAATGGATAACCTTATGGGCCTTTTTCATCTTCTCAGTAAAGCCTGGGGGGTGGAGCAAAGTAGAGAAAGAGTCGAGTGTGTCCAGCGGCAGGTGGGGGCTGCTTTGTGGGCCGACCTGCTGCGGCAGGAAAACCAGCAGCCCCTGCAGCACAGCTGCCGCCTCCCTGCGGGTTTAAAACGCGTCTTCAAGTCCAGCGACTGACTTGGTCTTAGCAGTTAGTTACCCAAAGCACTTCCCTGGTGGCTCAGACCGAAAAAGATGTGCCCGCAATACAGGAGACCCGGTTTTGATCCCAAGGTCAGGAAGATCCCTTGGAGAAGGGAATGGTGACCCACTCCAGTGTTCTTGCCTGGGAAATCCCATGGACAGAGGAGCCTGACCAGCTACAGTCCGTGGGGTCGCAAAGAGGCAGACATGACTGAGTGACTCGCATGCTTTCAAGACACTCAAAGAAAGGGGGATCGTTATCATGAGGGTGACTGCAGACGGGCACCTGGAGTCCCCGGGGTTAAGCGACCAGCTTCAGGTCACTCTGCTGAGGGGCCCAGAGCCAGGACCTGGCTCACAGCTGTCTCACTGGCTAACCGGGCGGCCTCGCGCTTCTCCAGCTTCTGTTTCCCCGTCTGTACCACCAGGGCCTGAGGTCGATGAGGGCCGGAGATCGGAGCTTAGCTCGTGGGGCCAGATAAGAGCCCAGAGTCAGGCCCCGCCAGCTGCGTGACCAGGCGCTCCAGCCCCACCTCTCAGGGCAGGCGCGGGTCTTCACCTGAACCGGTGAGGACAGCGCCCCAGGGTTCCAGGTGTTACAGCCCCGGGCCTCCTCCCCACGGGCCTGGTCCTTCCTAACGCCAGGAGCCACAGGTGTTACAGCCCTGGGCTGTGCCGGCCAGGAGGCCCCAAGCCCAAGAGGAGCCAGCCCTGGGTGGAAGGGACCTTCAGATCCACCCCACACTGTGTCCTGGCGGAAGAACAGAGCAGGATTCTTAAATTCTTTATTACAGATATTTTTAAAAGGCTTTTAGGTTATTTTTTTTCTTCCCCCATACCACCAAATGAAATAATTGCGTAATTACTAATGAATTTGTTCCTCCTCTTAAGTGTGGTCTTTTTTAAGGGCGTGTTAAAAATTCATCACGCTTCCTTCCCTCGGACTCTTTTCCTCCACTCGCCTCCCCGACTAGTATTAATGCAGTTTTGAACCTAAACTCTCTCCTCCTCTTAACTAGACAGGTCATTAATAAAATGTTCTCCGAGAGCCTGAGGTTTTTAAAGTTGTATATCTCCAGATAGATGGCTTGAGTGAGTTGAGCACTGCCGCATTAAGTCTCTGTGATAAAATATTTATCCACCATTAGACTTTTTTTCCCCTTTCGGACTGTTTGCGAAGTGCCTTGCTCTCTTCCTCGAGGCGAAGCGGGAGGAGGGAGGGCCTGGAACGAGGTCTGCAGATGAAGTTTCTCCGTTCCGGCACCTCTTGCGGCTTCTCGCCGCCTCCCTCTCGTTTGCCGGGTGTCTGTGGTCCGGGGGGCTCGGGGGAGGGAGGGGCATCGGGAAATGGTCCCTTGCTGGTCCTGAGGTCCCCGGGGCCCTGGAAAGGGAGGGGAGGCATGTATGATGGGGACAGCTGCCAGTGCTTCTCTTGGCTTTATTTCATGGGTTTCTGGCTCTGATGGAGCTGATCTTAAAACATTCGGGTCTAGGTCCTTTTAATAACCACATTTTCCTAATAGCCTCCATTTATTGATTGTATATTATGGGCTAAGAGCTGTGCTCAACTGTGTGTGTCTATATTGTAGTGCGTGGGTATATGTGTGTATATTTCTGTGCATACAGCATGTGTTATATACACATATAAAGTTTCTAATAGTCATAAACTTGAGCAGGGGAGCATGTTGAGCNNNATTCCAGGCAGCAGCCAGCTGCCCGGACGACGTGATGCTGAAGAGGAAACGGTGAAATTTCACAACCTCCTGCCCCTTCCGCCTCTGTAACTCGCCTTGCTCCTTGCGAAGTCTGGATCACGTAGGTCACGCAGTCTCAGAAAGCGGGCCTTGCAATCCTAGGGACTGGAGCTTGTCTCACTCCCCCTTGTCCTGCTCTTTGAAAACCTGCTTGATCAGGCCTGTCTGTGTATGGTCAGGCATCCCCCTCCCCATCTTGACTGCTGTTCCCATGTGCGTGAAACCCCTTAGTTTAAATCAGCCTACTAAAAGTTAGTGTTGCCCACTATAGTCTGTCTATAAAAACCCTGTAATCCCTTTGTTCGGGGCTCAGAGCCTGGAGTGTTAACTCCTCTGGGCCCGCCGGCGTAACAGGCCTGAGTTCTCCGACTCTCCAAGCGTGGGGCTTGGTTCCTCGAGAACTGGTTTCTGCAGCACTGGACTCTCAGACAGGAAGCCCCTCCGGCCAGCAAGCCAGCACTGCCCCCTCCTCCCCATCCCTCCCGTACCCACTGGGCTGGAGAACGGCGGGGAGATTCTCCCCAGGTGACATCATCCCCCTGCCCATCTTCCCAGTACCCCCGGCAGGTCCTCTCCATCTTCACAGATGGGCTGCCCAAGACCTACTGGAGCTGGGCCCTGCCCACAGCTCTCACAGTAACGTCAGGCATCTCTTCACAGCAGACCACTCTCTACAGCCTGGAGCTCACCCCAAGGTGCCTTTTCTCCAGAAACTCAAGGGTCAGGGGGTCACTATGTCCTGCCTCCTCCCAGAATCAGATGGTGTCACAGAAGCGTCAGGGTACAATTTCAGTCCCTGGCCCTCCCGCTGATCCCGAGCCGCATGCTTTATTGATGAGGTGGGTAATGAAAAGTAGAAGCCAATATTAATCAAGCTCTAGGTATTGTTCCAAGTACTTTCCAGGTACTGAATCATCTCATTCACACACAGACCAAAGGTCTCCCATGATTTCCATTTTACAGATGGGAAAAGTGAGGCACAGAGAGGCCAAGCTGTGTGCTACAGGTGCCCAGTGGAAAAGCGGCAGCTCCAGGCTCACTTGGACATTCTTGGGGAGGGAGGGGGACAGCCTTCCCTGGTGTCCCACCCCTGAGAAGACTGCATCCCCCTCCCCAGCAAGGCCCTCCCACCCNCACACAGACCAAAGGTCTCCCATGATTTCCATTTTACAGATGGGAAAAGTGAGGCACAGAGAGGCCAAGCTGTGTGCTACAGGTGCCCAGTGGAAAAGCGGCAGCTCAGGCTCACTTGGACATTCTTGGGGAGGGAGGGGGACAGCCTTCCCTGGTGTCCCACCCCTGAGAAGACTGCATCCCCCTCCCCAGCAAGGCCCTCCCACCCACCACCCTGCACTGGTGAGGGGGAGCAGGCATTGCGCTCGCTTTGACTCACTCCGCCCGCCTCCGCCCGGCTCTGCCAGCAAAGGGCGCCTTCCAGACCCAGTGGGAGGCCCCCTGGACCAAGCCCAGCGCCCCCCCAGACCCCTTCACCAACAGCCGCGCTGACGTCTGGCCCTGTTCTGTCTGCCTCGGGCACCTGTTTGTCAATTGGTTCCAAGGCTGGCACACAGCGAGGGGTTCTTTGTTGTCCTCCCTTAAACTCCAGTAATTATAAACACGTAAATAAATCAATAGTGTTCACCCCTATTGGAACTCATCACCATCTAAATATACCCCTTCTAAGCATAAACATCACCATTCTTCCACATCACATTTTGTTTAATAATAGAAATAACAGTAATAAAATAAATCGCTGCTGTTTGGCATCTGCAGTATGCCAGGTGCAGAGGCGCCATTAATTATTACACTTAATTTCACAATCGCACCCCAAGTAGCCTCCGTCAGCCTCATTTCTGCCCATGAAAAAAGGACACACAGCTGGTAAGAGCTGGATTAGAGTCTGTACAGGATTCATCAGCGTCTCCCTCCGTTTCACGCCCCTCTAGAGACTTAGAAGATGACCTTGCTGATAAACAGGGTCTTTGCAGATTAATTAATGTAACATCATACTGGGTTGTGGTGGGCCCTAAGACCAGTTCTTACAAGGATACAGAGACTTGCAGAGACATAGAGACGCTACGGGGCGGGGGAGAGAGGGTGTGTGCCCAGGTGATGACGTGGGCAGAGGTCAGCGCGAAGCAGCTAGAAGCCAAAAAATCCCAGACAGAGAAGACAACCATCTTCCAGACAAGGAAGGATCGTCCTCTAGAACCTTCGGAGGAAGCTTAGCCCCACAGACCGCTTGATTTTAGACTCCAGACCTGCGAGAGTATAAATTGCTGTTGCTTTAAGCCACCTGCTTGCCGTCCTTTGTTACAGCAGCCGCAGGAACCGATATAGTGCAGACTCTGAGAGTGGCTATTCCGACACCTCTCCGAAGCCAATGCCCGTAATCATGACCGTAATCACGTCACATAAGCTTTCACCGAGAGTCAGCAGGGGCCCTGGTGGTTCAGTGGGTCAAGAGTACACCCACAACGCAGGAGACAATCTGCAAGGGGCCCGGGTTCAATCACTGGGTCAGGAAGATCCCCTGGGGAAGGAAACAGTGGCCTCCTCGAGCACCCTTGCTCGGGAAATCCCACGGCGGGCTACAGCCCATGGGGTTGCAAGAGTCAGCCATGACTGAGCAGCTCACCCACACAGCAGGCACCCAGTACCAAGGACACAGAGAAGACACAGCCCTCGACCAAGGGCTCACACACAGCGGCAGCAAAGCCGCGCCTTGTCCTAGCGGCTTCGGCTCCGGAGGGAGAGAAGCGGGAGGGGCTGCACGAACAAGTCCTGGCACCGTCGCTTCTGGGCTGTGGGGCCAGTGGCAGGTCACAGCCTGCCTCTGCGAACCCGAATTCCTGCAAGATGGAGGTACTTAGGCCAATCCGCCTCTTTCAAACAAAGGCTCTAGAAACACTTTAGAAAGTCATAATCACACTTTTGAAATGGGAGGTAAACAGGGCTTGGTAAATATATTCTTTAGACCTTTCTGCATGTGGAAATGTTTCATGCAAAAAAGAAAGAAAGGAGAGTAGCTGGGGAGGGCGGCAGGCAGGGAGGTTCTACACTGGATTCCTGTTCTCCTCAAACACCACCATTTCTTTTGGGAACAGAATTATCCTCAAAGGGCATCTTGAATTGCAGACAGCCAGAGCCACAAAGGAAAGAAAAAGCCCCCAGGAACAAGCCACGTTTGGATCCGTCCCCAAGCCGTCATCACCAGCTGGCCAATTTTGGTTCCTCCTGCCTCAGCTGGAAGCATCAGCCAGGGACTGTGCAGTGATCCCAAGATTCGTCAGAGGCAGCGTCTGATCTCCGCCAGTCAAGAAGAGGGAAACAGAGACCCACAAGATCAAACAAGACTCCTTGGAAAGCCACTCTGCGTGGGGAAAGCCTTGGAGTGCAGGCGCCAGCGTGACAGCCTGCAGGCTGCCTTGAAGTGGGAGCATTCCGCTTGAAGATTATGGGAGGATGGAGGGAATATGGGTGCTGGAGGGTTCCAAACGCAGAAAGGGCTTGGCAGCACCTGGCACCACCAACCCAAATCTGAGGAGAGCGCTGTGCGTCAGAGCCTCTGGACCAGGGCAGGCTGGGAGCATCTCAGCCATGCTGCCTAGTCTGCTAGCAATCTTGTCAGGGCCTCCCTCGTGGGAGCCTGACTTCATTCCCCGAGTCAGAGTCCAAGGAAAAGATGGATGTAGTCAGCTCAGCCCCACAGAGACTCATGAAAACTCACCCCCTGGCAGGCCTGGCAAAAATCATTCAGGTGATTTAATTCAATCCAGTTCAAGCCACTATTTATTAAATAGACAGACAGCTGAGCGTGGAGGCTAAGGGACTCCAGAGCCGGATGAACTGGGCCTGGATCCCAGCCCTAATGCTTAGACCAGTCGCCTGGCCTCTCTTGGGACTCAGTTTTCCCGTCTGTAAAATAGGGATTGTCATGGCGCCCACCCCACAGGGCTGCATGCATGAAACCATCAGTGCTTCCCAAGCACCTGAAATCTTTTCAGGCCTACAGTAGGTGCCAAGTAAGGGCTATCTAGGGGCTGGCAAATGAAGCAGCAGGGTAAACAGAGGCCCTGGACGCCCTCCACCCCTGCATGCAGACGGCTGGGACCAGAAAGAGGAAGCGCCTCATCCAGGGCGGCGCAGCTCGAAAGTTGTCAAGGCAACATGACGGCAATTGGACCCCGTCCTTAACCACTAAGTCTTAGAGACCCCCTTCCGCTCACTGTTTCTCCCCAGAGTCTGGCCCAGAGCGTGGCACTTAGGGGACATAAATGTGAGTGAGCCCTCCGAACCATCATCCCTTCTCTGACTCTTCACGTGACCTTGGGCGTGTGACACAGACTGTCTGAAGTGTCAGTTTCTTTGTGTAAAAGTATGGATCTGAATATCCAATTCACAGGGCTGCTGGTGAGAACCCAATGCAAACACGCCCAGCGGGGTGTCTGACAGTTCGTCCATGTTAAACAAATGTCATCTTGATTTTATTTCATTTCCTTGGCTGCGCTCAGCTCTGCCCAAGGATCCATGGGGAACACAAGAGAAGGAGAAAAATGTCTTCTTGTCCTGAAGGAACTTTACACAAGGCAAAAGAGTAGGAAAGTGTTCGCTTAAAGGACAAGCTGCAGTAGGTGTCGAAGCAGAAGCCACCCAGGGCTTCAGAGAGCTCGGCCTGGACAGGGGCAGTCTGGAGGGCCTCCAGGAGGAGGTGTTTGAAAGAACCATCCGCCTCACTGCCTGCCCCGTGAAAGAGCCTCGCAGACCGTGTTCCCATAGGCGAGGCTGGACCGGCAATGTGGGTAAGAACAGAAAAACGCTGCCCTGAGGTTTGAAAGCTGCTGCCCGTGAGGGGGAGAAGCAGGCTCTGATCAGTCCCCTCCGATCAAAGGGCTGGGACTGGCAGCAGAACCAAGCAGCGTGCTGGCAGCAGGCAGGACCGGGCGAGTGATGTTCAAAACCGCGTGCTCCGGGCCCAGACACTGATGTCCTTCCAGAAAGTGCCCTGTGTGGCTGTGAAGAAGAACAAAAGCATGAACACACAGAACACGCTCAGCTGGGAGAGACAACCCAGAGCCGGGTGAGCCAACGCCGTGGCGTCCCAGCCGGAAGGAGACTTGAGCACCTCTCAAGGCTGAGCAGCTCCCCAAGGTCCGTCCATCCTGAAAATCCCTTGGGAACACCCTCGTGTCCAGCCCGCTCATCAGTTAGGGATGGCCGCTGGGGCCCAGGGGCGTCCCTGGGGGCTCAACAGCAAAGCATCTGCCTGCAGCGTAGGAGAGGCGGGAGACGCGGGTTCCATCCCTGGGTTGGGAAGATCCCCTGGAAGAGGAAATGGCAACTCGGTATTCTTGCTGGGAAAATCCCATGGACAGAGGAGCCTGGCGGGCTACAGTCCACAGGGTCACAAAGAGTCAGACACGGCTGAGTGGGTGAGCATGCAAAGCAATGAGCACTGGAGCCCAGGGAGTGCCCAGTGAGTACTCCCCAAGTACATTGTGATACACAAATGCCCAGCATCTAGTTCCTGCCTCCAACCTCAGCCCATGTGCTGAGGAACTCCAGGAACAGACATGTGGCTGGGCTGACCAACCCAAGCCCTGCAGACCCCTGGACACAGTAATTCATTCTGGGATAAACTCACAAGCTTAAGCAACAAGATACAAGATCTGAGACATTATTCATACTATTAAGAGTGCAGTACACAATCTTTCTTGCTGGCCTTGGACTTGGGAAGCAGATGTTTAGAGTTGCTGATAGCCGTACTGCCATTCTACAGAGCCTAAAAATGAACAGCTGGAGAAAGAGGAGATTCGGATGATGTCTGTATCAGTTAGGGCAGTGCTAGCTGCTACGGGCTTCCTTGGTGGCTCAGTTGGTAAAGAATCCGCCGGCAGTGCTGGAGACCCTGGTTCGAGCCCTGGGTTGGCAAGGTCCGCTGGAGAACAGATAGGCTACCCACTCCAGTATTCTTGTGCTTCTCTTGAGGCTCAGCTGGTGACGAAACTGCCTGCAATGCAAGAGACCTGGGTTCAGTTCCTGGGTTGGGAAAATCCCCTGGAGAGTGTTCTGGCCTAGAGAATTCCATGGACCGTAGAGTCCATGGGGTCACAAAGAGTTGGACATGACTTAGTGACTGGCAATTTCATAGCAAATGAAACTCAAAATCTCAGTGGCTTAGTGGTGGTTTAGTCACAGTGCCCGACTCTTGCAACCCCTTGAAGTGTAGCCCACCAGTCTCCTCTGTCTATGGGATTTCCTAGGTAAGAATAGGAGTGGGCTCCCATTTCCTTCTCCAGGGGAGATCTTCCCTGACCAGGGATGGAATTCAGGTCACCTGCGTTGCAGGCAGATTCTTTACCGACTGAGCCACCAAGGAAACAAATCTCAAAATCTCAGGGACTCAGCCCAGTAAACATGCATTCCTTGTTCACGTAACAGTCTGATGGAGGTCTTTCTGGAGACTACGGGCCCATCATCCTTCTATCTTACGCCACACCTTCTCCAGCAGCCTTGGGAGTCTCTGCATTCAGCCCGCGGGGGACACTGCAGTAGAGGAAGGTATCTGCTTCTTAAGCTCCTTGGTCTGGAAGTGACGCCCACCAGTTCCACTCTATTCCATCGGTGAGGACCAGTCACATGACCACACCTGAATGCAAAGGGATCTGGGAAATGTAGTCCTGGCCAATATCTGCTTCTTGGCAACCAGTCTGCACTGAACCTCAGATGACCAGCTAGCCACTTCCACCTCCATATCATCAAGTGCCTCCCCCAAGTGGCTCCTGTAGCCTGATCTTCTTTATTTGTATAAGCCATTGCATTTCCTATTTCCACTTAAGCCAGTTTGGGCTGGGTTTTCTGCTGTGAGTGCCAAGCAAGTCTTGATATGGAGCAGAGTCCTGAAGTCCATTTGTGCAGATCAGAAGGAAACCCAGTAGCTCCCTTCCCCGGTCCAGTAACCGTCCCACAATACCCTACAGCTTCCCATTAGCCAAGCTCAGTGGCCTAGCTCATCCCCTGCAGAGTCAGTTAGTAATGCCATCTTCCCAGGAAAGAACTGGGTTGGCCCGCCTGGAGAGCAGGGGCCAGAGACTGCCCATGCTCATCTGTGAGCTTGCACAGGAGAAAAGGGTCACCAACTCAGGTTTTCAGTGAAGGAACAGTTGCTCAAAGAGAAATGATCGAGGTGGTCGGCTTAGGGACACAGCTCTAAAACACCACCAGGATACTTCTCCCACCCTCGTGTACCGGCAGCACCTAGACCAGGGCCGAACGTGCTGGTCTGAAAGTGCTGCACATTTTGTGACATTCCTGCCTTTATGGAGTCTAACATTCTTCCCTGTGCAGGCTGCACTTACGACTCCCTTCTAACACACAGAATATGGAGGAAATGACTTCCAAGGGGAGGCCATCCCAGGCACTGTGGTTTCCGCCTTCCTCTTGCTTGGACCACTTGCTCTGGGGGAAGCCGTGTGCCACGCTGTGAGCAAACACCAGCAGCGCTATGAACAGGGCCACTGGTGAGAACCTGGGGCGTCCTGCCAACAGCCGAGCCACTGAACCTTCTGGGAAGCAGATCTTCCAGCCCAGGTCATGCTACCAGCTGACCACAGCTCTGTCCAACACCTTGAGGGCAACTTCAGGAGAGACCTCGAGCCAGAAACAGCCAGCCAAGCTCTTCCCGACTTCCTGCTCCACAGAAACTGAGATAATGCGCGTCTGTTGCTTTACGGCACTAAGTCTGGGGCGGCTTGTTACCCAGCAACAGGCGACCAAAACAGCTGAAGCAAGGGTTATGCCTTGAGGGCACGGAAGAGCCCAAGGATATGCGCTAGCTGAGCCTAGGTGACTGCAATGAAGTATGCAACTTACGGAAATACAGGCCTGTCTGAGCCACCAGGGAAGCCCAAGAATACTGAAGTGGGTAGCCTATCCCTTCTCCAGGAGAGCGTCCCAACCCAGGAACTGAACCAGGGTCTCTCTGCAGACAGATTGTTCATCAGCTGAGCTACCAGGCAAGCCCCATATATAGTCACACCCCTCATCAAAACAGGAGCCAATGACCCCGATGAAAGGAAATCACCAATGGGAGGGTCAAGCTAAAACATGGGAGGTGGCTTGGTGGTCACTAGACAAAGGGTCTTTACATGACCCAGGGAACCATGCGAAATAGCCAGTATGCAGGCACTTTTTAATAAGCAGGGCTTCCCTGACAGCTCAGTTGGTAAAGAATCCGCCTGCAATGCAGGAGACCCCAGTTCGATTCCCAGGTCGTGAAGATTGGCTGGAGAAGGGACAGACTACCCACTCGAGTATTCTTGGGCTTCCCTGGTGGCTCAGCTGGTGAAGAATCCACCTGCAATGTGGGAGCCCTGGGTTCAATCCCTGGGTTGGGAAGATCCCCTAGAGAAGGGACAGGCTACCCACTGCAGTATTCTGGCCTGGAGAATTCCATGGGCTATATAGTTCATGGGGTTGCAATAGCAGCCTCATATTCCACATGGCCCTTCAACTCCCTAAGCCTCAGTTTCCTTTTCTGTGCAATAAAGGTAAGGCCCCTCGTTGCGAGTAAAACGACTTTGCACACCATAAGTGCGCTGCCTCAGAGCACACAGGATAGGCCGTGATCCCTGGGGAATCGCTGAGGGCCTTGTTGATGGCATAGAAATGGAGGTCATGGGGCTCAGAGAATGTGAGGAGCTGCCAGCTGTTGGAGACTTGAGATCTGCCCTTGGTTTCCTAACACGAAAGAGAGTTGGGACTGGAAGACTCCTGCCTCTGCCTTCCCACCTGTAGAAGGGCAGTGAGCCCTGCAGGGTACCCCTGTTGGCCCAGCCTTGCCCTGCTGCCATCCATCCCTGCCAGCAGAAGGCAGAAGGGCAGGGGTGGGAAGGGTCCTCATTGCTGAGGCAGGCTGCATCCCAGAGGCCGGATTTAGCAAGACTGTTCAAGCAAATGGCTCAATTCCCTCCAGTTTTTGTAGTACAAACAATCCCAGACAAGTCTTACAGGGAAGGGAGAGAGATTTGTGCCGCGTGAAAATGTGGCCCTGCGGGGCATTTGCATTTCTGAACAAGAAGAGCGGGGGCTGAGTGTGCCTGTCACTCAGACATCCTGTTCACTCCCTCCCGGCCCGGCCAGGAGAGGCTGCAGTCGCTCGGTCCCCGAGATCAAGTCCGGCCTGTCATTAAGTCTGGAGAGGTCCTCCTGCAGCCCCCTCTCTGGTCCGCGGCTACTCCCTGTAAAACGGGGAGGTTGACGGCCTGGCCTCCAAGGGCAACCTTCACAAAGTGACAGTCCCCAGTTACAAAATCTGAGGATCGGGAGACCTGGCTTTGAGCTGCAGCCATGGCCTCAGCTGACCGAACGACCTGGAAAGCTCAGCATCGGAAGGCCTTTCCTGTGAACAGGTTCAGCCTCCAGCTCCTCTAAATTTGTCTCCGGCATCCCAGAAGGGCAACCATCTCCCTTCTGGGTCAAGACCCCCCAAGGCGGGGAAGCTCACTCCCCTGCTCAGGAGGAGGACAGCCATCCTATCGCCAGAGAGACAGCTGCACAGTCGCTGAGCCTGTCTTCAGGCTGGAGCTCAAACCTGCTGCCCGAGGAAGGCCCGGTACCCTCGCCCTGGCGCGTACCTCCCCGTATTCTCAGTCACACAGTCTGTGTCCCAGGTCCCACTGGGGGATGCGAAGGGACTTCACCCCTCTGAGATTTGGTCTCCTGGTCTGTGAAATGGAAATACTGCTTAGCCCATCTCCCAGAGTGCTGTGAGGATTGACTGAGCTCATCACCTAGCACAGGGTCACTCAGGGCAGGCGGCCTGATGACGTCAGCAACAGCGGGATGGTCCTGCCCCTTTTGCCCACGCTGGCGCCCGGAGCACACAGTGCTCACACGTGTGCCGCACAGCCATGACCTGCAGCTCATGGGGGATGGCAAGGGTCCCAGATGGATCCCCACGAGTCCATTAGATGTCACTCAGCTCTGTCCCCCAGAAAGCCCATCAGTGCAACTGGCAGCTGAGCACATTCCCCTGTGGACGGGCCGGCACCCAGCCTAGCCTCTTCTTCTGAAGACAGATCTTCTCAAGCTTTGGTCCCTGTGATGGATGGTGCATTCACAACCCTTCACGCCCACCCCTATTAAGACTGCACTTCCATACTCACAGAAACGCCCACTGGAAAGAGCGGAGTGCACTCCCTCCCCCGTGGACTCGGCCGTGGCCCGTGGCTTGGCTCGGCTGGTGCGCTGTGGTCGGGAGGCACGTGTGGCAACAGGACGAAGCCTCGAAGGCACTGCACGGTGTGCTCCTTCCTTGCGTCCTGACAACCGCTGCCCTTCAGCCCAGCTCCCGCTGGAGCACACGCGGGACGGACCTGGGCCCAGCCTGCAGCCTGGAGCCCAGCCCACCTGACCTGCAAGCGGAAACAGAGGCATCGGACCCGCTGTCTCATCAGCTGAAGCACAGCCTTGTGACCTTGAGAATGAATGCGTATAGTTGCAATATGCCCGAGTCTGGGGATGATTTGTCATGCGGCCCTAAGGTGGCAATAGCTGGCACCTTATTATTTCTCAGGAGCAAGTTGTGGCAACCCCACCTCACTGACACAGTCTACCACCACTGCTGAAGGCAAGCCTTCGCCTGGCAGTCTTTAGCGATGCTGAGTAATTGCTCACAGGGATTCCTGGTCCGATGGGAGGGGACAAAGACCCCTTTCAAATATCCAAGTATCAGATACCCACCAGGCAACCTGGAACTCAGAGGACAGCCTGGCTTCCCGCATCATCTCCCAGTTCCGGCGTACTGCCACCCGGAGCCCTGGGACTTGACTGCCATGTTCGTGTCGTCAGGAGGATGGAGAAGAACTTGAGGAAGTTGGTGGGTAGCCTGGGGGGTCAGTGGTAAAGCCCTTCCTCCAAACCAAGTCTTTACTGTCTCCTAAAATCACTGCAGATGGTGACTGCGGCCATGAAATTAAAAGACGCTTACTCCTTGGAAGAAAAGCTATGACCAACCTAGACAGCATATTCAAAAGCAGAGACATTACTTTGCTGACTAAGGTCCGTCTAGTCAAGGCTATGGTTTTTCCTGTGGTCATGTATGGATGTGAGAGTTGGACTGTGAAGAAGGCAGAGAGCTGAAGAATTGATGCTTTTGAAGTGTGGTGTTGGAGAAGACTCTTGAGAGTCCCTTGGACTGCAAGGAGATCCAACCAGTCCATTCTGAAGGAGATCGGCCCTGGGATTTCGTTGGAAGGAATGATGCTAAAGCTGAAGCTCCAATACTTTGGCCACCTCATGAGAAGAGTTGACTCATTGGAAAAGATTCTGATACTGGGAGGGACTGGGGGCAGGAGCAGAAGGGGACGACTGAGGATGAGATGGCTGGATGGCATCACTGACTCGATGGGCGTGAGTCTGAGTGAACTCCGGGAGTTGGTGATGGACAGGGAGGCCTGGTGTGCTGCGATTCTTGGGGTCGCACAGAGTCGGGCACGACTGAAGCGACTTAGCGGCAGCAGCAGCAGCAGCAACAGAGCATGAGAAGGCAAACCACAGGCCGGGAGACAGCATCTGTGAGCCACACATGTGAGCATGGACTTGCATTCGGAGCACAGAAAGGATTTTTATAACTTAGCGATAAGATAGAAAGCGCAACAGGCAAGAGATAAGAACAGACATTTCATCAAGGAAGATACATGAACAGCTAACAAGGCCACGAGAAGATGCTCAACACAATTAGTCATCCGGGAGACGCAAGCAGAGCGCAGCGAGACACTGCCACACACCCACCAGCATGACGCTCACCAAGAAGGCAGACCCTGCCAAGCGTGGACGAGATACAGAGGGACCGGAGCCCTGGCCTGTCACCAGTGGGAACTGAAACGGTGCAGCAACTGTGGAGGAGAGCTTGGCAGTTTCTGTGAAAAGATAAACGTAAATGTGTCATCACCCAGCAGTCCCCACTCATAAAGAGAAATAAAAACATACGGCCACACAAAGACACGTATGTGAATGATTCATCACAGGCAAAGTGAAGACAATCCAAATGGCCACCAACAGATGAATGGGTGAGTGAAACATGGTACGTCCACGTAAGGAGACACTCCTTGCCGAGAAAGAGGAGTGGACTCCCAATCACGCGGCAGCAAGGAGGACTCGCAGAAACGTTTTGCTGGACTATCTAGTCTATTCATTTCCTGGAGGAGGAAATGACAACCCACTCCCATATTCTTGCCCAGGGAAGTCGCATGGACAGAGGAGCCTGGCGGGTACAGTCCAAGGGGTCGCAAAGAGGCGACATGACTGAGTGACTAAGCTCACGCATGCACTCACACGCACGCGCACACACACACACACACACACACACACACACAGGAATCGTTTTGCTATGCACCTAAAACTAACACACCATTGTAAGTCAACTATACTCCAATAACAAAAGAAATGAGCAAAAACCATAGCGCTAGCTCTTTGGTTTAAAATACCTCATCATATTTATTCTCACACTGAAGTTTGCACATGATGGACCATGCACTCTGTGAAACCCTCAGAATGGAAGTGAAGGAAGACGCTCACTCTTACATTCTGTTATATGAATCCCCAATGAAACAGTCTTCTGACAAACTGGTGGTAAAAACAACAATAAAACATTTCACTAGGTGAAAGAGTCTAGGCAGAAAACACTATATTCCATGATTCCGTTCCTATGAAATGACTAGCATGCGGATAGGAGGCAGAATAGTGGCTTCCGAGGGCTGAGAGTTGGAAAAGGCGATGGCACCCCACTCCAGGACTCCTGCCTGGAAAATTCCACGGATGGAGGAGCCTGGTGGGCCGCAGTCCATGGGGTCGCGAAGAGTCGGACACAACTGAGTGGCTTCACTTTCACTTTTCACCTTCATGCACTGAAGAAGGAAATGGCAACCTACTCCAGTGTTCTTGCCTGGCGAATCCCAGGGACGGGGGAGCCTGGTGGGCTGCCGCCTATGGGGTCACACAGTTGGACACGACTGAAGTGACTTAGCAGCAGCAGCAGCAGCAGGGCTGAGTGCCGGGGCAGGGGTTACCTGTGAAGGGGCACAAGGAACCTTGCAGGAATGATGAAAAGGGAAACTCACCCAGTCGTGTCTGACTCTTCACGACCCCATGGACTGTAGCCCGCCAGGCTCCTCAGTCCATAGGATTCTCCAGGCGAGAGTACTGGAGCAGGAAGCCATTTCCTTCTCCAGGGGATCTTCCTGAGCCAGGGATCACACCCAGGTGTCCGGCACTGCAGGCGGACTCTTTACCATCTGACCACAGGGGAAGCTAGCAATATTCTCAGACTGGACTGTGGTGAGGAGCACTGCGTAAACATATTGAAACCACTGCGGGGAAAGGCACGTGGCTTCAGGCGGACTCTTTCCCGTCTGATCACAGGGGAGCTGGCAATGTTGCCACGCTGGACTGTGGAGACGAGCGCTGCGTAAACGCGTTAAAACCACTGCGGGGAAAAGGCACATGGCTTCCATCGTGGTCACTCTCTGGACCATCTGTGCTCCGTTGCTGCGTCGCGAGCCTACGGAGGGGTCCACGTCACGACAAAGGAGGCCTCACGGAACGCACTTGAGGGTGCCACCGGGGAAGCAGGTCCGTCAGTCCCAGGCAAGCCTTCAGACGACCACAGACCCCGCTTTGTCCTGGAGACAAAGCCGACCTCATGAGAGACCGCACCGCCCGGCGGAGCTGCAGCTCTCGCAGACACCGCAGCCTCAGAGGCCGCATGGAAGAAGGGCTGTTTGTCGCTCTAAGCTACTAGATGTGGGGTGTGCTTGTTACTCGGCCGGAGCCAACAACACAGATCAGCAGTGGCGATCCGCGTGAAAATGCGTCTCGGTTAGCTAATCTGGCTCTTGGCAGTCAGTCATCTGCATCCGGTCCCCCTGCTTATTTAACTTCTATGCAGAGCACGTCATGCAAAACACCGGGCTGGAGGAAGCACAAGCTGGAATCAAGATTGCTGGGAGAAATGTCAAGAACTTTAGATACACAGATGACACCACCCTTATGGCAGAAAACGAAGAGAAACTAAAGAGCCTCTTGATGAAAGTGAAAGAGGAGAGTGAAAAGGCTGGCTTAGAAAACTCAGATTCAAACAACTAAGATCATGGCATCCGGTCCCATCACTTCATAGCAAATAGATGGGGAAACAATGGAAACTGACAGACTTTATTTTTTCGGGCTCCAAAATCACCGCAGATGGTGACTGGAACCATGAAGTTAAAAGACACTTGCTCCTTGGAAGAAAAGCTATGACCAACCTAGAGAGTGTATTAAAAAGCAGAGATATTAGTTTGCCTACAAAGGTCCGTCTAGTCAAAGCTATGGCTTTTCCAGTAGTCATGGATGGATGTGAGACTTAGACTATAAAGAAAGCTGAGCGCCAAAGAATTGATGCTTTTGAAATGTGGTGCTGGAGAAGACTCTTGAGAGGCCCTTGGACTGCAAGGAGATCCAACCAGTCCATGCTAAAGGAGATAAGTCCTGAATATTCATTGGAAGGACTGATGCTGAAGCTGAGTTTGGCTATCTGATGCGAAGAACTGACTCATTGGAAAAGACCCTGATGCTGGGAAAGATTGAAGGCAGGAGGTGAAGGAGATGACAGAGGATGAGATGGTCGGATGGCATCACCGCCTCGATGGGCATGGGTTTGAGTGAACTCCAGGAGCTCCAGGCCTCAGGGAGGCCTGGTGTGCTGCAGTCCACGGGGTCGCAAAGTCAGACGCAACTGAACAACTGACCAACAACATCTGGGTCCTAGACTGAGCCCGAAGTGTCTGGTCCCAGGAGACCCAGTTACCAAGAGGTCGGGCTGCGGTTTAAGCCAAGCCAGCCTGACTCCAGAGCCGCCTTCTGGCACAACCTCTCATTCTGCACCTGGACCAGGCACCAGGGAGACATGAGCAAAGAGCAGTCAGACCCCTTCCTGCAGGGCCTTCCTGTCTGGGGGAGAAGGCGGGGCAGCAGAGCAGAAGGCCCTCTGGCCGCGTTAGGTCCCAGCCCCCCGTCCTGGTCCAGCCCCACCCCCACC
>SJYA01000219.1:380401-393013 GCA_006410615.1 Neotragus moschatus
GGGGGGGTGTGGGGGGGGGGGGGGGGGGGGGGGGGGGGGGGGGGGGGGGGGGGGGGGGGGGGGGGTGGGCGTGGGTCTGGGCACCACGCTGGGCCGGAGAAACGTTCCAGGGGGCGGGGAGAGGACGCCCACAGCCAGGACCAAGAGCTGTGCAAGTAAGGGGAAGAGCCTGAAGGAGGGCCACGAGGGACCCGGGAGGCAAGTTGAAAGCGAAGACTGACCCTGAGCGGGCTCGATCCCTGGAAGGTGGGTTAGCGTCACGAGCATCCCGGCTCCCCCTTGTGACGTGCAGGGCCGGGAACATGCAGAGCGCTCCAAGGCACGGGGCCACGGTCGTGAGGCCCGAACGACTCTGCCCGGAAGGGCACTTCCTTGTGGCCCGAAGAACCACGCCTCTAAGCCAGAAGAGCCCCATCATGGAGACCTACGTCAGTTCTGCAAAAGGGGTGGAGGTACAGAGAAGCCCCACCCGAGGAGAGGACCCCAGCTTCCCAATCCCACTTCCACAGCTTCCCACCCATAGGCAGTGCTCCCAGGAGGGCTTGACCCCGCCTGTCCAGGAGCTCTGTAGGACCAGCCTGCTTGGAACACTGCCTTTGGAATTTTCCAGGCTCACACCTGAATCCTGGCCCAATCGCTAAGTAGCTGTGTGACTGAGGAAGGTGACGGAACCTCTCTGAACCTGTTTTCTTGTCTGCAAAGTGGCAATAACAATCACACCCACTCACAGGGTGGGTGACAATGGACATGACTGGCACAGCATCCACGGCAGAGGAGCCGCTCCGTGAATGAAAAGGCGAGGAACAGGACACGCGGTGACCCTCCCACGTCCCAGCCCTGCTCGCTAAAGCCTGACCTCCTGCCACACCGGACGTTGGGTCCTGGCCCGCTCCCTTCCCACTGGCTTCCACCTGGCTCAGCCTGTCACAATAACTGTGCTCATCAGCTCCGCCTTGGGACCCAAGCCACACGTGGTGGGGCCTGGAATCTCCGTGAGATCATCGAAAAAGCAAGAGAGTTCCAGAAAAACATCTACTTCTGTTTTGTTGACTACGCCAAAGCCTTTTGACTGTGTGGATCACAACAGACTGGAAAATGCTTCAAGAGATGGGAATACCAGACCAACTTACCTGCCTCCTGAGGAATGAAGGCAGGAGAAGGGGATGACAGAGGATGAGATGGCTGGATGGCATCACCGACGTGGTGGACTTGAGTTTGAGTGAGCTCTGGGAGTTGGTGATGGACAGGGAGGCCTGGCGTGCTGCAGTCCATGGGGTCACAGAGAGTGGGATACGACTGAGCAACTGAACTGAACTGAACTGGAGTTTAAACAGACGTAAAGGATCTGAATTATGAGTCCTTTGGGTCAGGCAGCCTGAAGGTCACGGCCAGAGAGACCCGCTGAGGGAGGTGCGTCAGGCAGCATCCAGCCCTTAAGCTGGCTGACCACCTACAAAGAAGGGGCTCCCAGCAGTTTGCTTGGCTCCCAGTCCACCTCCTGAGACTCTTGGAGCTTCCAAGCCTCTCCTGCCCTCCACAGTTCCTGTCTGTTGCCTCATCACCTGTCTGGACTGTTTCCTAACACTCCCGCTTCTGGCAGCCTGGCCTGACTCCAGTTTCCATTTGTCTGCGTTGACCGTGACCACATCAGGTGGACAGAAACGATCAATGTGGCAACGCATGGAGTGCTCCCGACGGGGGGCATGGGGCCTCCCAAACCCGGTGGCTTCTCCATTATAAGCTGGACCCTCTGTGGGCATCTTCCATCTCCTTTGCCGCTATTGCTAAGTCGCTTCAGTCGTGTCCGACTCTGTGCGACCCCATAGACAGCAGCCCACCAGGCTCCCCCATCCCTTGGATTCTCCAGGCAAGAACACTGCAATGAGTTGCCATTTCCTTCTCCATCCATCTCCTTTAATTGCCTTCATTACACCTTTCCATTTAAGCGTGTCCTCTTACTTTGAAGAAATCAGCACTCCTGAACCGCTTGGCTCAGCCGCCCAGGAGAGGTGCGGGGAGAAGCAATGAGGCCCGAAAAGGCTGAGATTCTCTCAGAAAGAACTTAGAAAGAAACCCAAGTCATCAAAGGCTAGCCTCGGGTTCTCCTCCTGCAGGAAGCCCTCCGTGATTTAAACCTGCCCAAATAAGATTGGAGTTGCTACCATGATTTGGGCACTCACAGCCAATCATTGTACTTGGGGCTACCTGAGTATTAACTCACTTAGTAATCTCCCCATATGTGGTGAGAAAATAGGCTCAGAGAGGCAAGGTAATGTATTCAAGGTCGCACAACCTGTGGGAGGTTGGCTGGGATTCCAACCCCATTCCTGTGCTCTCCCCGCCAGGCCACGTCGCCCATGTCACTCCTTGACGGAGGGGCCTCTTTCCATGTTTGAAGCGGGTTTCTCAGTGACGGAAAACTGTCAAAGTTTCCTACCATTATTCTATCGTCTCCATGAGGCTGGGGGGTCTCCACGGACCAGGATCACTGACCCCACCAGACCAGGAGCTCCTTGAGGGTGGAAGCTGCGCCTCCCCGTCAGACCAGCTCCTTGCAGAGGGCAGCTGTGCCCCCTTCACCAGACTGGAGCCGCAGCTCTCCCTTCCCACCCGGCCCTGCCCTGCTCGGGCTGCCTGCCGCCGCCCCCACCTGTCAGTTACCCCCCCTCCCGGCACCTGGCCGCCGTGCTGTCTCTTCCCTGAGGCCCCTCTGGGGCTTCTCTCTTCAAAATAAGCAACACATCCGTCATCTCACGAACAGGTGCCATCCACGGCCATGCCCAGCCTCCACCAGCTGGAGCAGAAGGGAATCCACCCACTTGGGCGGAGCAACGCAGCCCATGCTTCCCCCAGGTCCTACCCAGGAAGGCAGCCCAGAGCCCACGCCTGGGGCAGGCCACGGGCAGAGGGTCGGAGGCTCGCCTGCGCCCGGCTCCACCCCGAGGGAGCAGAGGGGAGTCCTCGCTGCCCCACTGACCCTGTTTCGGACCCCCACTTCGAGTGCCATTCCCAGGCTTAACTGACCAGCTGCGTGGTGTTTGGCGAGTCTCCGCTCCACTCGGCCCCCAAACCTCCGTCCCCACCTTGACCCTGCCCCCGCCTCTCAGCAGTCTGGCAGTCCCGCCTGCAGAGGAGAGATGACAGCCTGTTCACCCTTCCCCTCAGAGGCTGCCACAGGGATAGACCAAGCCCAGGTCAGGTGGCCAGAGGCTCCTCCCAGGCTGGGAGGCCGGCCGCCCCGCACCCCAGGCAGATGCTCCACGCAGGTGAGGCAGGAGGCTTGACAGTCAGGATGGCACCCAGGGGTCGTGCCACCATCTTGTATCCTGGGTCTTTCTTATGCACTGGAGTCAGACATTCTCGAATTCAAATCCTGCCTCTGATATCTACAAAAACATAAAGTGTTTATAACCCTTGACCTGCAGTCCCACTTCTNGAGGCTTGACAGTCAGGATGGCACCCAGGGGTCGTGCCACCATCTTGTATCCTGGGTCTTTCTTATGCACTGGAGTCAGACATTCTCGAATTCAAATCCTGCCTCTGATATCTACAAAAACATAAAGTGTTTATAACCCTTGACCTGCAGTCCCACTTCTAGAATCGATCCTCAGACATTAAAGCACCATTAACGATGGGCGTCCCTTGCCGCATAGCTATCACAGGACTATAGGAGCAGAAACCTTGAAACAGCAGGGAGGACCATTCAAAGGACAGATTGAACACTGGAGATCATGCTGTCAGCCACTCAAAAACTATAAACGTCGTGGCCTATATCCATCGCATTGACCTGAGGTGCTCAGAATACATTTTCAGGCAAAAGGACACCATTGAGGGAAAAACACGTTAAAGGAAGAGTTGTGGGACAGCACGGCGGCATCCTGCGTTCCCCGTGTCCCTCTGTGCGTGTGGGCACATTTGTGCGTATTTACAGGTCTATGAGCATCACTGACGCCCCCGCCGGGAAGGCAACGTGAGGCACAGAAAGAGAAAGCAAAGCAAGGCAGTCTAATCACATTCCACACACATTCGCGTCTGTTTAAACTGTCTTAACGGGGACGTGTTTAAAAAACAAAGCAAGGGCAATTTTTAAAACGCCCATCTCTGTCACTGATTTACAGTGGGACTTGGGCATACCACTCTGCCGAGCCTCAGTCTCTGCAACAAGGTAATGATTTTATAAGCTAACGACGTCTGCCTTGTAGACTCACTGGGTGGATCGAAGGGATCGCAGCACAGAGCAGGTCCATTCCCCCTCTGCGGGAAGTGGGAGGGGAGAAAGGGAAGGTCACACCTGTGCACTCACGGCCCAGCTCCCACGGGGCGGTCTCTGTGCCTGAGGTGGGGCAGACTCTGCCTTCATCCCCCGCCACCCGCCCCCGGCTGTTGGAAAGGCTAAGCCAGCCTCGCTCATTTCGCAGCAGAATGACCCAGACAGATGCCCATCCTGCTCTGAGACCCAGTGGGTACCCCCCTGGGGAAAGACAGTTATCTCCCACTGGCCTCCTAGGCGTGCAGCCCCCCACACATCTAGCCTCCCCGAGAGGCCCGGAGTGACTTCAGGGATGGGCAGGCTCTGCAGTGGGGCCTCTGGATAGTACCTGAGTGAGGGGGAGGAGAAGGCTCTTAGGTAAACGTCGCTTGTAACACTGCAGCTCACAGCCCTGCCCAGCAAAGCTCACCTGAGATGTCTGAAACCAGCCAGAGATCCCAAAAGCGCTCTGCAAACACAGCGCGTGCAGGCTGCTGCCCTTGGGGAATTGGGGTTAACTTCTGGGCTTCTGCCTGGAGGAGCAGGCAGAGATTTGTTGGATTCCACCAGGGAGGGGCCTTCCCTGGTGGCTCAGATAGTAAAGAATCTGCCTGCAATGCAGGAGACCGGGGTTCAATCCCTAGGTTGGGAAGATGCCCTGGAGAAGGAAATGGCAACCCACTCCAGTATTCTTGCCTGGAGAATCCCCTGGACAGAGGAGCCTAGTGGACTAGGGCCAGATGGATCACAGGGTCCAACANTTAAGAGCATCGGTTCTTCGGTGCTCAGCTTTCTTTATAGTCCAGCTCTCACATCAATACATGGCTATTGGGAAAACCACAGCTTTGACTAGACGGACCTTTGTTGGCAAAGCAATGTCTCTGCTTTTTAATATGCTCTCTAGGTGGGTCATAGCTTTTCTTCCAAGGAGCAAACGTCTTTCAATTTCATGGCTGCAGGCACCACCTGCAGTGACTTTGGATCCCCCCAAAATAAAGTCTGTCACTGTTTCCACTGTTTCCCCGTCTATTTCTCACGGAGTGATGCGACCAGATGCCATGATCTGAGTTTTCAGAATGTTGAGTTTGAAGCCAGCTTTTCCACTCTCCTCTTTCGCTTTCATGAAGAGGCGCGTTAGCTCTTCTTCACTTTAGTTCCTTTAAATCACTCTGCTGCACATCAGAAGCTAACCCAACATTGTAAGTCAACTATACTTCAATTAAAAATTAAAATTAAATTAGCATAGTAATAGTACCCACACTGTAGGGTTGTTCAGAGGACTGAGTTAATATACATGAAGAAATCGTAACTGTGCCTGGCACATGACAAATGAGCAATAACTAGCCCCTGTCCCCTTTCCTCACGCCATCCTCTCTGACGCAGCTGGAGTGATCGTCCCAATCTGCAAATCTGCCTTCTTCTCCCATGGACAGTGCTTCCCACTAAACCCTTCACCACTGGGACCCACTAAGCACTTGCATCAGCGATCAGCTGCTGTGTGACAAATCACCCCAGAAGGCAGTGGCCTAAAGCAATGCGAGACATCGGTGCTCTCACCCAGGTTCTGGGCGTGTCCAACTCTAGGTCTTTCTTGAAGCTGCAGGCACTGTGTCGACTGGGGCGGTGGCCATCGGCAGGCTTGCATGGGGCTGAAGGATCCGCTTCCCTGATGGCTCACTCACATGGCTGTTGGCCGGAGGCCTCAGCTGCTCACCACAGGGTCCTCCCCGAACGGCTGCCCGCGATGGCGGCAGGCTTCCCTGCAGGCAAGTGGCCCCAGAGCAAAAGAGAAGCCCCCGTGCCTTTCAGGATCAGGCCTTGGGAGTGACCTGCCGCCACCTCTGCCCTTTCCTTCGGGAATACACGCCAACCCCAGTACGGTGTGCCAGAGACACAGGGCAGGACGCCGTTTTGCAGGTTGGCTCCCACGCCTCACCCTTCCCCAGCCCGCAACTCTCCGGCACTGCTGCTGGAACGGGACCCGCTGCACTTCCTGGCACTGCCCTTGCCAAGCCTCTGCGTTTCCACACATGCTGTTCCCTCTGCCTGAGAATCTTTTCCTTCACATCTCAGCCTGGCCAGGACTCATGTGTCAAGATTCAGATAAGGCCCTTCTTCCTAGAAAATTTCTCTTAATTCTCTTAAAAGATTCTCCTGAAAGAATCTGCCTACAACGTGGGGGACCCGGTTTCGATCCCTGGGTCAGGAAGATCCCCTGGAGAAGGGCATGGCTACCCATTCCAGTATTCTTGCCTGGAGAATTCCAAGGACAGAGGAGCCTGGCGGGTTACAGTCCATGGGGTCGCAGAGACTCAGATATGACTGAGCGACAAACACTCTCACTTCTGTGTGTTCTAAGCACCGGCACTAAACGCTTCACGTGTAGTAACTCATTTGGTCTCCTAACAGCTCCACAGTGTAGATATTAATTTACAGATGGTGGAACTGAGGCTCAGAGAGAGTAACTTGCCCAAGGTCACCCAGCTGGTAAGAGGCAGAGTCCAAAGTTGACCCCAGCTGTCTGACTCTTAGCCATTATTAACACAGTGCCGGCTCTCTCGCTTGACCAGAAACTCCAGGAGGGGTGGAAGTTTGACTGATTTGTCTCTGTGTTTCCAGGGCCTAGGATATTTCCTGGATCACAGCTGAGAAGAAAGGGCTTAAGAAAGAGGAACAAAGAAAGGAAACGAAGGCAGTGAGGCGTCAGGCCTGATGGGTGAGGACTCAACTCAGGAGGCTGAGCAGGCGGCCTGGGCCCACCCGGTCCAGCTCACCCTCCTCCCGGGAGACTGTGGGATTCCCAAGTCCCCGGGCTGCGCTCTGATCCCCTCCCCTGGTGGGAGAGGGAAAGCGCGCTGCCTCATCACACGCCCCTGCAGACTTTCATAGGACGGGCTCTTCATTTTTATGTCTGCTCAGGCACTTGTTCTATTAAAGAAATAATTTAATTAACTCCAAGAAACGCAATTAATTTTAATTGTTCATGATAATTCATTGTTTAATACCCTATTAATAATTATAAAAAAATCCTAATGCCCAGTTGCTGTCCTATAAAAGGATAATTAAACACTCGTATGGGAGACACTTCATTTTCAAGGGCTTCAACATCATTTCAGCCTCCAGAGCACAGCTTGCTTGACTCAACCAGAACTGTGCTCACGCGGAGGCTCCCAAAAGTGGTGACTTCTTCATTCTTTGGATTCATTTTACCTTGGAGAAGGACAGAGTGGCCCAGAAGCTGGAAAAGAGCTTTCCAGCAGGTGGAGAGCTGCTGCCTTGGGGTGGGGGCTGGGGAAACGTGAAGAGGTTTATGAGTCTTCCTCTAAGAAGGGCAGCCTGTCCTGATCTGGTCACACAGCACCTCTGGGACCCTGGATGGGCAGTTTGGTTAGGCAATGAGCACACATTTGTGAGCAGGCAAAATGATGCCCGGGTGAAGCTTACATTCTGGAAGCGAGGGTTAGACTATGGATGGATGGATGGATGGGTGGATGGATGGATGGGTGGGTGGATGGATGGATGGATGGGTGGATAGGTGGATGGATGTATGGCTATGGATGGATGGATGGATGGGTAGATGGATGGGGTGGATGGCTATGGATGGATGGATGGATGGATGGATGGGTGGGTGGATGGGTAGATGGATGGATGAGTGGATGGGTGGATGGATGGATGGCTATGGATGGATGGATGGATGGATGGATGGGTAGATGGATGGATGCGTGGATGGCTATGGATGGATGGCTATGGATGGATGGATAGATGGATGGATGGGTGGATGGATGGATGGGCAGTTGGGTAAATGGATGGATGGATAGATGGATGATGGACAGACAGGCAGATGAATGGACTGATAGTTGGATGATGGACAGATGGATGGGTGGGTTAACAAATAAATGATTAAGCAAATTTTGTGCTCTGAAGAAGCGTAACTTGAGAGCTGCAATGTAAGTTTTATTTAGGGCAAAATGAGGGCTGCAGCCCGGGAGGCAGCATCTCAGATAGCTCTGAGAGACCGCACTGAAGAAAGTATAACTGGGTAGATAAAGCAAGAATTAGCAGGGAGGAATGCTTATTAGCCAGACAGGCCACGAAAGGCTTTCTGAGGCGGTGACTTTTGTCCTGAGATCTGCATTTCAACACAGAGTCCGTCCTACAAAGATCTGTGGGAAACTATTCTAGGCAGAGGGGAGAGCAAAGGCAAAGACCCTGGAACGGGGGAAGCCTGCAGGTTTCGACAGATAGCAGGATGGATGGAGTGCTGTGGGCAGAGGTGGGCGGAGGACGGTGGCTGACGAGGCAGGGGAGGAAGCTGGGGACGCGCCTGCGCAGGACCTTGTAGGTCACAGGTCAGCAACCCCAGCCCGGGGCCAAATCCAGCCACTGCCTTTCTTGTAAATAAAGTTTTATTGGAACACCGCCACATCTATCTATCCACCCGTGAACTGTGGCTGCTTCTGCGCTTTGTGTTTTTTTTTCTTCTTGGCATGGTTTCAATAGAGACCATATGGTCCACAAAACCAAAAGTATTTACTATGTGGTTCTTACAGAAAAGGTTGTCGACTCCTGTTGAAGGGATTTTATTCTAACTGCAGGGGAACCCCCGGAGGGTTCTAAGCAGGGAGTGTGATGGTCTAATTTGTATTTTTAAACCTTCGCTCTGGCAGCTGGGTGGAGAGAAGGCTGGAGGGGCAGCAGGCTCTGGGCCTGGGCTCTGTTGACGGAGGGTCGCTCCATCAGAGGCCAGGCAGGGACAGCAGGCCCCAGGAGCCCCGCCGCCTTCCAGGGAGAGGAGACGGGATCTGCTGTAAGGGCTGGGGCCTCAGAGAAAGGGTCTGAGCTGGGAGGTCTTCAGACGCTTCAGCTGGCAAACTTCTTGATGGACTGAAATCCATCAGTCCCTACCCTGAAGCTGCCTCATGAGGGACTGATATGTGACGTTTCCCCAATCTGGGGCTTGGCGGCCCATTACTGACAGTGGGGAGGTTGGCCCAGATCTCCAGGGGCCCGTTCAACTTGACCTTCCTAAGTGTCTTGGTCCACCTGGGAAGCTGAGTCCGGAGCAGTCATTCCAACCCTGGTCCAACCATGCCTCCCACCACCTCCTGCCTGCCATGGAAGCCAGAGGACAGAGAGGAGCAGGCTGGGCAGGTGGGGCAGCTGGGCCAGAGCTGACCTCGGAGGACGAGGCTGACCTGACCCGACTGGGGCAGGGAGGGCATGGCGGGAACAGGGGAGCTACGGACTCAGGCCCGGGGCTCAGTGAAGTTTCTTGGAATCAAGAGAGGAGGTGAGTGTTAGACCTCCACCTGGACCTCTCAGCTCCAAGGACCTCCCAGGAGCTGCCCTTCATCCATTCTAGAACATCTGTTGAGACACCTCCCTGGACACAGCAGCGAAGGAAACATACAAAAGACCCTGCCCTCGCAGAGCGTTGAATTCCACAAACATACTTGTAACACCTATTATGTGCCAGAAGCCGGGTGCTACCGCAGTGCATGAAATAGACCCCACTGGGTGGAGCTCCCATGCTCACGGCAAACCACCGCCCTGCAGCAAGGCCCCCCGTGTAGGGCCTGAGAGGTGGAGCGTGGCCCAGGGAGGCTCATGGTCCCTCTTACCTGCGCTGAAGCCCTGAGCAGACACTTGGCCCCAGTATGCAGGCTGAGAAACCGAGGCCAGTCCCCTTCAGGAGCTTCATCAGGGCTCACACAGGCAAAGAGCAGAACTTGAACCTGGGCCTCCCGGTGTCGTTAATGTCCCCACACTTTCTCAGTCTGGGGCAGCCAGCATCTCACCTGAGAGTCCAGGAGTCCCTGGTAGAGGGAAGTCTGTGAGTTTGGAACGTTCCAAAAGGAGGCGAGGTCACACCCCACCCCGAGCCTGCCCACCCAGCCAGGACAGCTGCCTCAGTGGTGAAAGGCAGCCCGCCATTTATCCACAGGCACCTGCCTCGTGTTCCAGGGCCCTGGCTGGGGTGGAAATCACTCCACATTTTCCAGGCCCTTGGGGAGACTGCTTGGCACTGGAGCCCATAGTGGCCTAAGGAGCTTCCTGAAAGGCTGGTGTCCAGGCCTCCTCTGTCCCCTAGCCCCAGACGGAACCCTCCACCCCGCTGCCCCAACAGCTCCTGCCTAGCGTGTCTGCGGAGCAGGCGAGGACTGAGGAAGGCATTTGGTGAAGGGACAGTAGGGTGGCCCGGGCGCACTCAGCTCAGGGCTACCTGCTCTGGGGAGGCCAGCAGAGCCCTGCCTCCAGGGGTCTGGGCTGGCGGGAGCTTGCAGAGAGAAGCAGCTGGGAGCTGGCCCAGGCAGGGCCTCTTTCTCGGACAGTCAGTTGTCCCGTGTGCACACCTGCGACACCCAGGTGAGGGTCTGGGGCACACAGGCGGGGTGGGGTGGTGCCCCTAGACAGCCAGAGAGGTGGGGCACCAGACAGAGAGACAGAGACACAGAGACGGGCAGTGCGTCGTGCGCACACGCGCTCACTTACATGCACACATGCACAGAGGTGGGGCGTCAGACACAGACACAGAGACACAGAGAGGGGCGCTGCGTCACACGTGCGCGCACACACGTACATACACACAGAGGCAGGGCGCCAGACAGAGACACAGAGACGGGCACGCGTGACGTACATACACACAGACGCAGGACGTGAGACAGAGAGAGACACAGAGACGTGCGTTGCGTCACGCACACACTCACACTCACACACACACACACACACACAAACACGGAGGCAGGGCGTCAGACACAGCCACAGAGACACAGAGAGGGGCGCTGCGTCACACGTGCGCGCACACACGTACATACACACAGAGGCAGGGCGCCAGACAGAGACACAGAGACGGGCACGCGTGACGTACATACACACAGACGCAGGACGTGAGACAGAGAGAGACACAGAGACGTGCGTTGCGTCACGCACACACTCACACTCACACACACACACACACACACAAACACGGAGGCAGGGCGTCAGACACAGCCACAGAGACACAGAGAGGGGCGCTGCGTCACACGTGCGCGCACACACGTACATACACACAGAGGCAGGGCGCCAGACAGAGACACAGAGACGGGCACGCGTGACGTACATACACACAGACGCAGGACGTGAGACAGAGAGAGACACAGAGACGTGCGTTGCGTCACGCACACACTCACACTCACACACACACACACACACACAAACACGGAGGCAGGGCGTCAGACACAGCCACAGAGACACAGAGAGGGGCGCTGCGTCACACGTGCGCGCACACACGTACATACACACAGAGGCAGGGCGCCAGACAGAGACACAGAGACGGGCACGCGTGACGTACATACACACAGACGCAGGACGTGAGACAGAGAGAGACACAGAGACGTGCGTTGCGTCATGCACACACTCACACTCACACACACACACACACAAACACAGAGGCAGGGCGTCAGACACAGCCACAGAGAGGGGCGCTGTGTCACACACGCGTGCACGCATGTGCACACATGCACAGAGGCGGGGCGCCAGAGAGAGACACAGAGATGGGTGGTGCGTCGCGCACACGCACGCGCACTTACATGCATACATGCACAGAGGTGGGGCATCAGACACAGAGACACAGAGACGGGCGCTGCGTCACACATGTGCGCACACATGTACATACACACAGAGGCAGGGCACCAGACAGAGAGACAGAGACACAGAGACGGGCGCTGCATTACACACACGCTCACACTCACACACACACAGACACACACAAACACAGAGGCAGGGCATCAGACACAGCCACAGAGACGGGTGCTGCGTCACGGGCGCTGCGTCACGTGTGCACACACACATGTGCACACACGCACACGCGCGGACACACACAGGCGAGGCGTCAGACACAGACACAGAGACGGGCTCTGCATCACGCACGTACACGCACACATGCACGCGCACACACGTGTGTGTGCGCACAGAAGCGGGGCATCAGACACAGAGACGGGCGCTGCATCCCGCGTACACACACACACACGCGCGTCTGCACACACACGTGCACACAGGCGGGGCTTCAGACAGAAGGGCACTGCATCATGCACGTGCACACACGCACACAGGCGCGCGTGCACACACATGCACGCACAGGCACAGGAACTCAAGCCCTCTGGAATCCTATCCCCATCCATCCATCCCGGGCTCCAGAGGGGAACAGCAGATTTGCCCTCTTGAGAGCGACCCGGGTGGGGGGGTCCTCGGGGCTCTTCGCCGTGTCCCTGACATTGAAGTAAACCCAGATCCCACTCCTCTCAAGGCAGAGAGCGAGTGTGAAGGGCGGGCTCCGTCCAGCCTGCCTCCTCCACCCGCTGGTGGTGTGTGGACCGCGGGCACGG
>SJYA01000219.1:403712-415715 GCA_006410615.1 Neotragus moschatus
GGGTCAGAGGATGTGAGGGGTCCAGGCGTCCCCCAGCTGGGCTCTCAGAGACACTGGGGGCAAGGGGGGAGGGGCGAGGGGGCCACACGCCCTCCTGCAGGGTCACAGAGACACGGGGCGGGCAGGGCGGAAGGGGTTAGGGATCCACATGCCCCCAAGCAAGGCTCACAGAGACAGCGTGGTGCAGGGCGGGAGGGGGCGAGGGGTCCACGTGACCTCCTGTAAGCCTCACAGACAGCCGGGGGCAGAGTGGGAGGGGCGAAGGGTCCACACGCCCCCCAGCAGAGCTCACAGAGACAGCCAGGCATGGCAGGAAAGGGCGAGGGGTCCACACGCCCCCCAGCAGGGCTCACAGAGACAGCGGGTACTGAGTCTTTTACTCTGAGTGAGAAGCGAGCCAATGGTCAGCTCTTTGCAGGGAGGCCTTTCCAAGCAGAGCGGGAGGTGGCCTTGTGTCTTAACAGGCCTTGGCCACCACGTGTGTAGATAACTACCTGCGTGGGGGGCAAAGCCGGGAATTCTCAGGCAGCAGGGGTCCCACGCCAGAACCCGGGGAGAGAGGAAGGCCCGCCATGGTGGCTGCAGAGCGGGTGAGATGTGACTGTTTCTGGATGTGTTTTGAAAGCAAAGACAACAGGAAGGTTATTTATTGCTACTCGGGCTCCAGGTGGATCTGGATTTCAAGGTTTGGCCACCAGGCCGACAGTTTTGCTTAGAACTGCCCGTGGCTGACACCGACATTCTCCTTCACCCTAATCCCCCAGGAGCTAGAAGAAAAGAGGCTTTTCACGTTAAAACTATTAACCAGCTCAGGGCGGGTGCAAGACCAGCTCTGCTGAGGCTGGTCTAAGATGCTCTGGGCAGAGCTTGGGGGAGTGAGCCTTTCCAGGGGGTCCCACCATACCTGGAAAGTGAGCTCACTGCCTCTGGCGTGGCCAATAACCCCAGAACCACAACAGTGGCCGTTCATCCCAGTGACTCCCCCGACTAGACCAGCTGCAGAGAAACGTAATCATTTACCACCATCACAGCAACAGTAAGAGCAACCAGCACTCACTGCACGCCTACCATGTGCCAGGCGCTGTGCTAGGCGCTCCGCCTGCAGGAGCTCACACAGCTCTATCCGTCACAAGGCAGGTAATACTACAGTCCCCGTTTCACAGATAAGGGGGGTGAGACTCAGAGATACTGAGAATCAGCCTAAGGTCACACTGAGAGGGACAGAACGGGATGATTAGATAGTTTAGGAGCCCCACTAGCGGATTAAAGAGAGAGTGGGAATGTTAAGGGAGTTTGGGAGACTGTTGTAAGCTGGTGACTGCTGAAGAAAAGAAGCCGGTCACCTAGCAACAATCTAGACCACCTTGAAGGGAGACCAGTGGCATCCACGGTCCAGGTGTTGAACCCAACGGTTCCTCGCCGTGAATCCATTGCCCCAAAGACCACCGAGACCAGGTTTCGATGCAAACAGCAAGAGGATTTTATTGTACCGGCGCGCCGGGGTTCCGTCTCCTTAAGCAAGGAACGAGAACCCTGAGTGTTGTTACACGGTAGCTTTTAAGCACAAGCAAGCGGAAACAGATTGATTGGTTACAGGTGTTGACCTTTTCAAGGACTGGTTCATTGATAACAGGTTACAACTGTTGACCAGGTGGCGCCCCTGTGGCGGGCAGTTTCTCGGAACAACAGCTCTTCTGGAAAAGTCCCGCGGAAGTTTCATAGGTTACAGAGATGTGCGTGAGCTCGGGATGGGGTGCCTATGCATAGTCCTTTCCCAGTTACAGCCGAGAGGGTAAGTTTGGTTGCCCCCTCGTTTTGCCACCTGCAGGTTGTATGGGGCTGAGAAATGTAATGAGAGATAAACAGGCCACGTTTCCATGAGTCAGAGATAACCCTGGGGCAGTTTGGAAAGTCTCTTATACTAAAAAACACATTCTTACACAGGCACAGAGCCTGACCAGTTAAAGCAAGAGAGCAGACATGGGACCTGGGTCTTGGTACGAGGTCAGGGAGGTAACGGTCCTCGAAAGTGGCCTTTCCGTATGTAGTCAAGACAGAAATACAGAGGGGGAAAAACCAGGTAAAGGGGCACTTGATGCTGAAACCCAAGATTAACCACCACATTTTACTAAATGTTCCCGCCCTTTTGCTAACAAACATGACTTAGACAGCACCACGATGTTTCCAGTTTGACCCTGCAGGGGCAAAGGAGGAACTGAGACTTGACGTCTGCCTCCAGCTGAGGAAGTAGGTGGTCTTCTCCCCGCCTCACTTTTTTTTGGTTATGAAGATGTAGCCCTCCTTGTTCTCAGGGCTGCGCTCCCTTGCCTGCCCACTTGAATCTCTCACAAACTTCCTATGCTGGTAAACTCACTCTTCGCCTCTTGGCTCCATGCTGAATTCTTTCTGCAGTGAGACGAAAGAACTTGAGCTCCAGTAAGTTCTGGCACCAGGCAAGCAGTTGCAATCAAAGGACAGTGGACTCGAGTCCCTGCCTAAGGCAGGGGCTGGTGGCTCAAGTCCCAGCCTGAGTCTGGGCTGGGTTCGAGTTCCATCCAAGCTGCCAGAAAATGCCAGCAGCAGAGCCTGAACTCAGCTCTAACTGCTCTCTCGGCCCCTACAGCTCCTCGCCGACTGGCTCTCAGTCCCTGGAAGGCCCCTCCCAAAGCTCACCACCCAGGCCCATCTCATCGTCATATCATCATTAGCCCCTGGCCCCTGGAGAAGACTCTTGAGAGTCCCTTGGACTGCAAGGAGATCCAACCAGTCCATCCTAAAGGCAATCAGTCCTGAATATTCATTGGAAGGACTGATGCTGAAGCTGAAGCTCTAATACTTTGGC
Source organism: Neotragus moschatus (assembly GCA_006410615.1). Lineage (NCBI taxonomy): Eukaryota > Metazoa > Chordata > Mammalia > Artiodactyla > Bovidae > Neotragus > Neotragus moschatus. The sequence goes on from SJYA01000219.1 coordinate 406,555, forward strand.
CACCTGATGCAAAGAGCTGACTCACTGGAAAAGACCCTGATGCTGGGAAACATGGAAGGTGTGAGGAGAGCGCAGCGACAGAGGATGAGATGGTTGGATGGCATCACCGACTCTATGGACATGGATTTGAGCAAACTCCAGGACTTGGTGACAGGCAGGGAGGCCTGGCGTGCTGCGGTCCATGGGGCCGCAGAGTCAGACACGACTGAGCGACTGAACCACCACCGTCTCACCCTTCTGCTCTGAGGCAGGGCCAGCTCTCAACACACACATCCTCCATCCATGTGCCCCCTCAGCTCCTCCCAGCAAAGCTCCACCCATCAACCATTTCCTACCTACAGTGAGACCACCGTAACTCCAGGTAGGGGGGCAAGCAGGTTGGAAACAGGCTCTGTATTTAGAGATGAAAGCCAAGTTGGTTGCTTATTGCAAAGACAACAAACTAATACCTTAGTAAGGCCCTCGGGGAACATTTTTAATGAATATATAATGACTAAGGTGTCAAATAAAATGGCATGACCCTGGGGGATTTTTTTCCTCCAACCTTGCTTAGTTGGCTTTCTTCCGATGGGCCAGGCACTTCACTAAGTCCATACTCACATAAACCTTACAGGACAGACAGGGTCGATGGTTTGTCTGCAGCATTTTACAGATAAGGAGCTTGAAGCTCAGGAAGGTGAAGCCGCCTGCCCAGGGCAGCACAGTCAGGGGGCACGAAGCGGCACTCCTGCACAGCCCGCTCTCACGGGGGCTGTTAGGCTGGCCGGCTGAGGGAGCGCGCCAGCAGGGGAAACATCACACCTGCAATTCTGTTCTGTTTACTTTCAACAAACCCATTCTTTCCTCTGTAAATCACACAGCAAACTGCCCTTGTCAGAATATTCAAAGACCCAATTAACCCTGAGCACTGTGGCCCCTTCTTTGCAAACTTCCCGCAGACCCACAGCTTTTCAGGCTGGGAATATTACAAAGCTGGTAGAAAACCAGCCCAGCAAGCAAGCATTTATTCTAGAGCGAGACTGTGGGGAGGGGAGGGGGAGAAACTCACATGCATAAGAAAACCACCCACAGCCGCTAAATTCTGACTGCCAAGCCTTTATTAGTGGTGATAAAAGGCAGCAAAGCAGCACAGGGCTTTCTACTCCCCGGTGGGGGCCACAGCCCCAGGAATTAGTCATGTTTTGACTGGTGGAGTTATGGAATTTATAATGGAGGCCCCAGAGAAATTAAACACGGATTACAGCCAACTCCTTCCCCCAGCCGAATGTCTCCAGCAGGAGGGGTGCTGCTGGGCTCCTCCACCCGCTCCAGGAGCCTGGCTTGCTGGCCAAGCGGTGACTCCCACAGTCAGGTTACAGCGAAGATGGTCCTGGCTACCCTGCCCACACCTTACTGGACCCCGGGCAGCGGGGCCAGGTCTGTCCTCTGTGTGCCGGGCAGCACCAGGCACCCAGCAGGGCTCCAGTGAATGAACTGACTGAATCTGTATCTTCAACCCCACCAGTGTTCTTGTGTTAAGCATCGTTTTCTTCCCAGAGGGAGCTGAAAGTCGAGGGGCTGGCCACAGAACTGGGGGGTCAGAAGAAGTGGCCTGAATTTAGGCAAAGGATTCCGATGAATTCTGCCTTAAGAAGAGCTTGGACCCACCTCTCACACTCTGGTTTTAGGGCCACTTTAAAACTCCGAAGAGCCCCGAGAGTGGTCGTATATCAAGACCATAACACCTTACTGGAAAAGTTCATCAAAAGGACAGGATGAAAAAGGAGTTTGCCTGCAGCACGAGCTTTTGGGGTATGCTTCGTGACGCCTGCAACTGCTTGGCTGCTCTTAGAGTCCTTGATCCTGGCTTTTGTTACAGATGAATAACTCGGGCAGGAAATTAACCCTTAATGAGCACCTACTGTACCAAGCACTGTGCTAAGCCACTTCAGAAACATTCTTCAACCTAACAGAGCCTAGAAAAGGGCTCAGCACAAAGCACGTGGCTAATAAACATTCACTGAGTGAATAAATTACTTAAAGCCCACATCAGCCCGGTGAGGTGGGCACCATCATCCCCGGCCTACAGTGGAGACCACAGAACCTAAGCGGGGCTGTCCTCTGTCCCAGGGGCACAGCAGCCAAGTGGGGAACAGAGCCGCAGGCCCAGGCCTGCCTGACTCTGACCGGAGCTCTACGGAAAAGACAGCCATGGTTCCTTCCTCCTCTCAGGGACTGATTCCCAGAAGAGACCATGATGAGGTGGGAAGTGAGAGGCCAGGGAGCTGTCCGGCACCCGCAGTGCTGAAAACGTCCCTGGAGCCAAGCCCTGGCGTCTCGGTCGGTAAAGGGCACACACATTTTGTTCTCAACCTGAATCACCTCCTTCGCTCGCCTTGGAGATGACTCGCCCCAGGCTGGGGGCTGCGTCTCCAGTCACCATCCAGGATGAGCTGCTCTGTAATTGACAACAACTAGACCTCAGCCAGACAGGAAGGTGCTTTCTGGTCCCCTAAACCCACGAGCCCAGATAGTGTCAATACCAAATTCCCACTCTAAAGCGTCCTGGACAGACAAAAACAGCCTACCCTAGAGTCTAATGCAATGTACGTTCCCATCAGCTATAGTATTGCTCTTCTCAGGTCCCTCTCTGGGCCGTTCTCCAGGCTCTTCCCAGAGCTCCAGCTCTTCAGATGTCGTGACTCTGCTTCCAATTCGGACAGGCCTCCCCATCACCCTCAGGATGAAGTCCCCGCTCCTTGGTGTGACACTCAACGTCCCTCAAGAACTGGCCCTACTGACCTCCACCTTCATTTCGCCCCACTCCCTACTGCCCTCATTCCCCAGCCATTCTAAGTATTCCATCTATTTAATCCCACACTTTATTGGTGCTGTTCATTGTTCAGTTGCTAAGTCATGTCCGACTCTTTGCAACCCCATAAACTGCAGCACACCAGGCTTCTCTGACCTTCACCATCTCCCAGAGCTTGCTCAAACCCATGTCCATCGAGTCGGTGACACCATCCAACCATCTCTCATCCTCTGTCGTCCCCTTCTCCCCCTGCCTTCAATCTTTCCCAGCATCAGGGTCTTTTCCAATGAGTCAGTTCTTCTCATCAGGTGGCCAAAGTATTGGAGTTTCAGCTTCAGCATCAGTCCTTCCAGTGAATATTCAGGGTGGATTTTCTTAAGGATTGACTGGTTTGACCTCCTTGCAGTCCAAGGGATTCTCAAGAGTCTTCAATGCCACAGTTCGAAGGTATCAATCCTCCGGCACTCAGCCTTCTTTATGGTCCAACTCTCACATCCATACATGACCAGTGGAAAAACCGTAGCTTTGACTGGACGGACCCTGTCAGCAAAGTAATGTCGCTGCTTTTTAATACACTGTCTAGGTCTGCCACAGCTTCTCCTCCAAGGAGCAAGCATCTTTTAATCCTGCAGTCACCATCCACATGGACTGTGGAGCCCAAGAAACCTGACACTGTTTCCACATTTTCCCTATCTATTGCCATGAAGTGATGGGACCGGATGCCATGATCTCCATGTTTTCAAAGTTGAGTTTTAAGCCAGCTTTTTCCCTAGGTCAAAAGCAGCTATGCTATTGGTAGCAGGGACAGGCATTCCAAACAGGAGAGCGAGTCTGTGCTAACTCCTACTCCTCGAGTGAAAGTCCTCTCAAGCGCCACTTCCTGTCACTACCCATAACCAGCTTCTCTCCGTCCCTGTGACACCTTTGTGTATGGACTGTGAGTCTGGCCCAGCACTCAGTTACCCTTTAATGCCTTTCCCTGGAAAGGAAAGTAGCCTTTCTTTATGCTTTGTTATCTCCTACCTGCATGTGACCACAAGTGAAAATGAACAGGAGAGCCAGGGTCTTTCTGCCTAAGGACTTGTTCAATGTGGGTTGGTGAACACAGATACGGTAATAGCTAACTTTCTGCGTCTGGCACTTTCTAAGTGTTTTACCTACGTTAACTCATCAAAACCACCTGGTCATCAGCAAAACCACACTGAGGTCATGTCTTTATTGGGTCAATTTTTCAGATGGGAAAACTGAGGCACAGGAGGTTAAGGAACTTCCTTCAAGGCAACAGAGCTGGAAAGCAACACAGCAGCGTTAACCCAGACAGCCCGGCGTCAGAGCCTGACCCCTGATCCGTTTCACCACCTACCTCTAGGGAAAGGGGACCTAGAGGTGGAAGAGACACTGGACGTCTCTTCTAGGGCCACGAAGGTGTGTGTGCATACATGCTAAGTCACTTCAGTCCTGTCTGACTCTTTGCAACCCCATGGACTGTAGCCCGCCAGGCTCCTCCATGCATGGGACTCTCCAGGCAAGAATGCTGGAATGGGTTGCCATTTCCCTCTTCCAGGGGATCTTCCCCACCCAAGGATTGAACTCGGGTCTCCTGCATTGTAGGCAGATTCTTCACCATCTGAGCCACCAGGAAGGTACTCAGTATTAACACTGTTTTCTGTATCAACAAAACCTGAAGCGTCAATCGGGGTTATCTCAGGCAACTTGGGCATCCAAATCCCACCCAAACCCAAGTACAAGGGTGCCAAGCCCCAACAGAAGTTGGCAATACAAACTGGCACGGCTGAACCCTCACAGCTGTGAATGCCCCTCGGGGGCTCTTCCCTTCATCCCCTTGCCAGCCCCACCCAGCCCCTTCCCCAGTTGCCAAGACCTTGCCTCCCACTTCCCTGCACCTGGCTGCCCTGGCAGGCAGCCCCGGATCCCTCGTGAAGGATAAGCCTCCCCCAGCTCTGAGCAGCTGCCAGACCATGCCCGAGCCGGCAGGCATCTCCTGGCCACCACTCACTGCCCTACCAGGCCTGGCCTGCCAGCAGTTCCATGTTAGGTTGATGGCCCTGCACAGCCCCACGGAGGTGCTATTTTTAATTTAATTGGAGAGTCGGAGGAGAGAGATGGTACCCAGCAAGGGAGTTTTAAAAGCTTTCCGGGTTGGGGGAGGGGAGAGAAAGCAAAGCAAAGTTCGTAATTATACACCAGGCAGCCAGATTTGATGCTTGAACAGAAAGGTTAAATGTTATATTCAGAATAAAATGAGAAAAAGAGTCCTGATGACAGTTGCCCAGAGCTACACAAGGAATAAAAAATACCCCTTGCCCAGCTTTTCTCCAGCAGCCTCTTTTTTCTCATACTCATTTCTGTGTTTTCCCCCTTCTGCCAAGAGTACACAAATAAACCGGTTTGGAGCACAAAGATTATTGCTTGCTGTGTCAACACCTTGATTTCAATTCAAAAGCAGCTTTCACTCAAGCCTGGAAAAATCACACATCTTCATCTCTCAGGTCAAGGGATCCAACAAAGCCCAGAAAACTGGGAAGGTAGTCTGAAACTATGGGTAACGACGTGGGCCCTAGTATGGATCGACACAGCTTCAAATCCCTCTTTTGCTGAGGGACACCTGCTGAAGTTGGTGAAATTGGCTGGAGGACACTTTCCTAGAGAGATAAATGGCACATTCTTTTCAACCTACCATTTCCTGTAGGAACTGTGGGTGTGATACCAGGAGCTGCTGCAGCTATTTTGTGGTCACAAGGCAACACACTCTAAGTGGAAGAGTCCTTGACTATATAGACACACCACTGTTCCACTGGACTGCCTACTTGCTACCTGAGACCCCCCCCCCCCCAAAAAAAACTCCCAGTATGTTTTAGCCACTTTTAGTCTAGTTTCCTTCAGGAGTGCTGAATCCATTCCTAACTGGCAATTGATTACTAGCTTGAGCTTGTGTGTGAACTTGAGCAGGTGCTTAGTATCTCTGGAGTTCAGTGGGGTCACATATCACTTATTTCATTCGCAGGGTGTGTGCAAGGATTAAATGCGGCTCCCTTCGTAAAGCACTCACCGCAATGCCTGACAAGGCACAGCGGCTGCTGTTGCTATTAACAGTCCAGATTAATGAGAGAAATATCCAGTTAACAAAAGTAATACATTTCAACGCGCTTTCTCGTTTTCAGTGTGACTTCTCACCCTTTGTTTTGGTCCATCCTCAACCCCAACCCTTGGAGAGGAGGACATTTTGCTCCTCCTGTTCACCTGGTTGACTCGGAGAAGACGCAGAAGCCAAGACGGTGTCATCACTAGCAGGGCCAGCCCGCTACCCAAGTCTGACTCCAAGTCCAGGGGGCATCTGAGGCCCTGCTTCAGCCTCTGGGAACCACTGATGGCTAAGATTCAGGGCTAAGCACGTGGATGAGAGGATGCGGTCCATGTGTCAAAGATGAGGTGAGTCTCACTCTGGCCTCCAAATTCCTCCTCCTATTCCTGGAACTCTTCAAGAGTCCCTGGGACTGCAGAGAGATCAAACCAGTCCATCCTAAAGGAAATCAAACCTGAATACCCACTGGAAGGACCAATGCTGAAGCTGAAGCTCGAATACTTTGGCAGCCTGATTCACTGAACTCATTGGAAAAGACCCTGATGCTGGGAAAGACTGAAGGCAGGTGGAGAAGGGGACGACAGAGGATGAGATGGTTGGATGGCATCACCGACTCAATGGATGTAAGTTTGAGCAAGCTCCTGGAGACAGTGAAGGACAGGGAAGCCTGACGCGCTGCAGTCCGTGGGGTCACCAAGAGTTGAACATGACTGAGCGACTGAAGAACAAATTCCTGGAACATCAGGGTTCCCTGGCTGTCGGTCCTCCACCCACTATGTCTTTGGTTCCCTAATGTTAAGAGGCACGGGAACGAAGCGTTAAGAGAAGCAAAGCCTCCCTCCAGAAGCAGCCATACAGCAGAGTGGCTAAGAGCCAGGCCTGATGTGAGCCCACTTCCGCTATTTACAAGGGGATGTTGTTTTTGTTGCTGCTTTTCAGTCCCTCAGTCGTGTCCAACTCTTTGCAACCCCGTGGACTGCAGCACGCCAGGCCTCCCTGTCCTTCACTATCTCCCGGAGTTTGCTCAAGCTCATGTCCATCGAGTCGGTGATGCCATCCAACCATCTCGTCCTCTGTCACCCCCTTCTCCTCCTGCCTTCCGTCTTCTAACAGTCGGCTAGGACTCCTTTCTCTGTATTACTGGAATAAGCAAAAAGCCGCTGTAGCCGTCCCCAGATCTCAGTGGCTGAACAGAGCAGGTTCTTCCTTGTGCCCCGGTGCCGTGCGGGTTGGTGGGCTTGGGGTGGAGACGCTCGTCCACTCACGTAGCCTCTGTCCCCCTGCATCTCTTCCCCTCCCCCATCGGAGCCACTGTATCCTGAGGGCTCATAGAGCAATTTTAAGGACCAGGCTCACACCAAACTGGCCAGTACCTATGTGTGGCCACGCGGCCCTAACTGCAAGGATGCCTGGTAGTGCGACCTCACGGCGTGCTGAAGAGGGAGGGGCACAGTCACCCAGTCCCCAGAAACCTCCAGCTCAGTCCACCCCACTGAAAGCAGGCACCCTGCCACGCTCCAGATCACGTGACCCCATAATATTTAATTCCCCTCATTCACCAGCTCCTGAAATAGATTTCCTGACAGACACGCCTCATTTTCCTGCGCTTCACTTCAGAGTGCTTCACAAATAACTGCTACTTTTTTAAAACAAACTGAAGGTCTGCAGCAACCCTGCCTTGAGCAAGCCTGGGGTGGCCATTCTCCCAACACTGCTTGCTCCCTTTGGGCCACAGTCTGGCGATTCTCACAACCTTCCAGACTTCCCATCATCATCATCAAATGTGTAATGGTGAGGTGTGGCCGGTGACCTCGCATGTTGCTAGGACAGTATGTTGAGGGCTCAGGTAAGAGCATGTCTCAGCAATAAAGCGGTTTTTTTTGGGGGGGGGGCTGTGTCAGCTCTCAGCCGCCGCACGTGGCGCCTTCCTGTGTCGGGCAGGACCTTCTGTTGCAGTGTGCAGGCTCAGCCTGCAGTGTGGACACGGCTTGCACACGCACCGCGGTCGGTGTGGACACGGCTCGCACACGCACCGCAGTGTGGACGGCTCGCACACGCACCGCGGTGTGGGCACGGCTCGCACACGCACCGCGGTGTGGACACGGCTCGCACACGCACCGCGGTGTGGACACGGCTCGCACACGCACCGCGGTGTGGACACGGCTCGCACACGCACCGCGGTGTGGACGGCTCGCACACGCACCGTGGTGTGGACACGGCTTGCACACGCACCGCGGTGTGGACACGGCTTGCACGCACTGTTGCCACGTCGCTCAGCCGCGTCCAACTCTGCAGCCTCACAGACTGCAGCCCACCAGGCTCCTCCGCCCATGGGGTTCTCCAGGCAAGAATGCTGCAGTGCGTTGCCAAGACCTTCTCCAGGGGACCTTCCCGACCCAGGGACTGAACTCGGGTCTCCTATACTGCCGGTAGATTCTTCACCACCTGAGCCACCAGGGGAAGCCTTTTATGTGCAGTGGGAAATCAAAACATTCCGAGGGCTGTATCGCGACATTCACTTTCTCAGAGCGAGCTGGAAGCAAGCCCTCAGCACCCCAGGCCTGCCTGCACCCGTCACGTGTGCCCCCTCACGTTCCAGGAGGAGACGCCCACCTCCTGGAACCAGAAAACTCATGCGTCTTTTCACCGTGAAGCCCACAGTGCCCAGCAGAACGCCAGGCACACGATAGGTTCCCCAGTGTTAACTGAATACACATTAGACTAACAGGAACACCGCTTCGCGGAGCACCGGGACGTCCGGAAGGAGTGGGGAGGACGCGGCCATCAGAGAAGGGCGTGCCAGGCCCTCACCCACTGGGCTCCGGGGGAACCACCGCTCACCAGTCCCTGAAGCCCCCACAGGCGGCCCGGGCCCCACCCTGGCACTCACATGCTCACACCCCCTGCATCCCCCCGAAGGGACTGCCCACCCTGCCCCATCCATGACCACAGAAGGCAGCACTTCCAAACAAATTATTTATTTGCATACGGCAAACAAGACCTCGGCCAGGGGCCCAAGGGCAGGAAGGGCGCCCCAGGCTTCCTGCACCAACCCCCACTCACCTGGAAGGAGGGGGGAGGCCTACAGACTTCAGCTCTCCCATCCTCACCCACCCTATCCCCTACTCAAAAATAATTCTCCCTTACCCTCGTTAAAACCTACTCAATCCAAAGAATGGGACCACCCAAGAGAAATGCCAGGAAAAACAAGCAACTGTTAAGCGTGGGGATGGCAGCTGGCCGCTCCATCCCAGTGACAGACTAGCC
>SJYA01000219.1:419533-488110 GCA_006410615.1 Neotragus moschatus
CAGTCTTTACAGAGTACCCCACCCCCTCCTCCCCAACTGCCCAGCCCAGGCTGCGTCCCCAGGGCTCTGCACAGATGCAGAAAGGCTCGACCGGCCCAGCTCTGTAGGACCTGGAGCCTCTGGCCACCTAGCCATCTCTGCAGGCCTGCAGGCCCACCTTCTCCCTTCAGTGGGAGGGAGCTCCATCCATTCCTATGCTCAGAATATTGTCCTTTTACCATCCATTCCCCATACAGAAGCCAAGGTCCTCTTTTTCAAATACAAATCAAACGCGACCCCCTCACTCCACTTAAAGCTCTCCAGGAGCTCCATATTCACTCAGAGCAGAGGCTCGCAAACATTTCCTATAAATGGTTGAGGGCGTCAGATGTAGCAAATAAAAATACAAGATACCCAATTAAATCTGAATCTCAGATGCACAACAAATAATGTTTCACTATATCCTAGGACTTCCCTGGTGGCTCAGACGGTAAAGCGTCTGCCTGCAACGCAGGAGACCTGGGTTCGACCCCTGGGTCAGGAACATCGTCTGGAGAAGGCAATGGCAGCCCACTCCAGCACTCTTGCCTGGAAAGCCCCATGGACGGAGGAGCCTGGTGGGGTACAGTTCACGGGGTCGCAAAGACCTGGACACGACTGAGCGGCCTCACTTTTCTTCACTTTATACCCTATGCGGTATTTGACACACTGAAACGTCGTGTGCTGTGACGGGGATTCCAATCTACCACGTACTTTATCTAGCAGACCTACAACGGTAAGTCCTGCTCAGGCTTTAGGAGCCTTGGCCTCTTTCCAGCTACTCAGCTCTGCTGCCGCAGGGTGACAGCAGCCGCAGGTGATATGTAAATGAGCGGGCGTGGGTACGTTTCAATAAATCTTTATTTATAAAGACAGATGGTAAGCGACACTCGACCAACTAGCTATAGTTTGCCAACCTTGGATTGAGAGTAAAATCCAACCACATCCCACAGCCTACCAGACCTATGAGATCCAGCCCCTGGCTCCCTGTCACCACCCTCCCTAGTCTGCTGGGGTCCAGCCTCCCAGAGAAGGCCTCCCTGATCACCGTCTTCCAAGGGGCTCCCCTTCTTCCCCTCAGTCAGTTTCACCCCACTGCTTTTTGGTTTTAGAGCTGACTACTACCTGGGATTTTTGTTAACTTGCCCGCCATCAAGCATTCCTCCAGCACATAAGCTCTTTGAAGACGGGAAGGTGCTCTGTGAACATTTAGGGAACCGTGAGCGCCCAGAGCCCCTCTGCACAGCAGCCTGTTCACAGACCGCTCTGGCCTGCTGCCTCCTGCCCCAGGGGGCCTCTGCGAGCCCCCTTGCCTAACATGAGTGCTGGGCACACACACGGGGCACGGTCAGCATTCACGGCGTGAATGCTTCAGAGGGCGGAGCTCCTGCACCCACGCGTGTCTGAACACAGTGTCAGGCCCCCTCCCTGGAGGGGCGCCCAGAAGACCTTACCTCCAGGGTCTTCTGGCGGTCCACGGGCTCCTTGAGGGGGCTCTCCGTGACGATCACAGGGAGGTCCCCGTGCTCCAGCCGGTGCTTCTCCAGGATAAACGACCAGATGTGCTCCACACCTTCCCAGTTGATGACGCGGCCCCGCTGCACGGGGTAGCTGAAGGTGTCGGGTCGGCAGATGTCGATGCCGAGACTCACGCGCCGCCGAGCGTAGCTGGGGCCCGGGTTCTCCCGGCAGGGGATGTAGTTCACGACACTGGGCAAGACCAGCTGCGGCTCATTCCAGCCCGACAAGCCAGCCTTCAGAAAGGCAGAGCCGTGGTCAATGATGACGGTTTTCGCAGACATGGCGGAGGCGGGGGGTCTGCCCGCGGGCTCCGCAGGCAAGTGTGGCCACCTGTGGAGGCAGAGGACGGGGCAATTACGGGCCCACTCGAGGCCGCCACTGGCTCCTCCACCCACAGTCAAACCTCAGGCTCCCCTGAATTCATCCGCTCACCTTTCCGGGCCTTTGAACAAGCTGCAACCCGCACCTGGAAGGTTCTTCCCAAACTCCCATTCTATGAAGCCCACCCACCAGGCCCCACCTGGACGTGTAGCCGATCCACCTGCCCCCACTTCCCCGCAAGCTGCTCCTCTTGCACGCGGCACACCTGTCCACACCCCTCGGCGTTCCTGCTCCCAGAGGCCCTCTCACAGTCTGCAGACTCCTGAGAAGCTGGTCACACAGGGCGGACTTGGTGGACTTTGGCTGCCCGGCTGAGGACACGTGGAAGACGGAGCTTCAGCCGCGGGGCCGTCGCCCTCAGTAATACCAGTGAGAGCACAGGAGCAGCAACAGCAATAACAGCCACGGCGCCCACCTCTGCGGCAGACACCCTCTCGCCTGTCTCCAGCGCAAGGCTGAACTTCAGGGTGAGTGGAGCAAAACAGTTGTGTGTGTCCATCAAAAACGCGCAAGTACCAACAGCTTCACGGGGCCCGTTTCCCTTCATTCTCATCACCAGCTACACTGCTTCACTTTCACCACGGTCTCTGGCAAGGAGCATCGTGACAGTCGCTGGCAGGTAGGGAGCCGAGGCGCTCAGAGACTAAAGCCAGGGCCACACAGCTAACAAAGCCAGGGCTGAGACTGAAACCCCAACCAACATCCAAAGCACACGGCGAGCACCAGGCCAGGCTGACGAGAAGACACGGAGCTTGAGCGTGTGCTGGGCGTCTAACCGACCGTACACAGGAGGCTGAGTGAGGTGCTCATCGCAACTGCGGTCGGCGTCCGTACCTAGGTAGTGAGGGCAACTAAAAAACACACGTGCTGAGAAGGCAGCCGCGGCCACCAGCGGACTTTTAGACTTGACCATGAAAACTATACCAGCCGAGATGTGGTGCTGGTAAAAGGATAACCACACGGACCTAAGGGACACGGTGGAGAGCCCAGAAGTAAGTCCACGCGGAAGACGTCACCTGACCTTCGACCGGTGCAGAAAGGACCACATAAGTGAGAAGAGTCTTTACGATAAACGGCTGCAGAGCCACGTGCGGGAAAATCCCCACCCGTGCCTCACGCTCAGCCCAGTAAGCCCAACCCGCCTCACGCTCGGTTCAGTAATCCTAACCCGCGCCCCACGCTCGGCCCGGTAGTCCCCACCCGCGCCCCCCTCAAACCCGCGCCTCACGCTCGGCTCAGTAATCCTAACCCGCGCCTCACGCTCAGCTCAAAAAAATCCTTAACCCACACCTCACGCTCGGCTCAAAATTAACTCAAAACAGATTGCAAATCTGAATACCACACCTAAAACTATGCAAGTTTTGAAAGAAAACACAGCAGAAAGATCACTGTGATCTCAAATGTTGTCTAAGATACAACATTAAGAGCCTGATTCATAAAAGAGCAAGTTGAGAGGTTTGGCTTCATCACACTGAAGAACTTTTGCTCTTCAAAAGAAACCATTAAGAGAATAACCCATACAAGATCCACACTGGGAGAAAATGGTTACAAACCACATGCCTGACAAGGAACTTTCATCTAAGAAATATCCAAGGACTCACAAAACCCAATAATATGAAATAACCCCATTTCTTGAATGGGTGAAAGATTTAAGCACGTCACAAAAGCCAATATAGGAACGGCAAATATACACATGAGATGATGCTCAACGCCATTAGGAAAATGAAAGCTAAAAGCACGCTGATGTAGCCCTGTGAGCGTGACTGAAGTCGAAGGTTGACTGTACCAGGAGCCGGCACGGAGGTGGAGGGACCGGAGCCTGCATGCACACTGCCGGGGGAACGCAAGACTATGCTACCACCTTAGCAAACAGCCCGGCCACTTCTCAGAAAGTTAAACATGTATCTACCACACAGCGTAGTGTTTCTACTGCAAGGATTTACCCAAGGGAAACGAAAGCTTCTGTTTGTACAAAACACACATGCCCGTGTTTTTAGAACGTTCACTCATAATCACTCAAGCGTAGAGACAAGCTGAACGTCAACTGGAGAGGCACAGACACACGTCCATCCCACGGGCTCAGACTCGGCAAGAAAAAGCAGCAAGCGACACACACAGGAGCGTGAGTGACCCTCAAAGGCACTGAGCTCAGTGGGAGAGGCCAGACCCAGAAGGCGCGTGCTGCAGGAGCTCCCACTCATACAACATCTCGGAAAAGGCAAAGCACGGAGACGAGACGGGTCTGCGGCTCTCAGCAGCCGGTGGGGAGGGCCGACCCCAGGGCCCGGGGCCGGGCGGTGGGTGCTGCTCTGACTGTGGTGGGCACGCACTGCGCGCACCTGTCAGAGCTCTCACATCCATACAGCGAGAAGAGCGGCGTTTCCTCTAAGTAAAGATTACGGCGCAGACCCAGCGGATGCGGAGACAAACGAAGGATACGTGAAATCCTCTTGCAGAATGCAAAGCATCACACACTCAGCAGACTTGGTACCAAGGACACACGTGGGTGTCCAGCCTGGACACACCCCGGAGCAGCTCAGCCCGAGGCCTCACTCCGGAGCCGCCACTCCGCCAGCGGTGCGCCTGCCTCAGCTTCTGAGCAGCTGCGTCGACCTGGCGCTGAGAGCGTGGCAGCCACTGCCTGGCTCTGGCCAGCAGCCGCCTGCTGTCGCCAGCCTTGGGGCCGTGGCATCCAGATGACTTCCGGGACATAGGCTGTACCACCGACCTCTCTGCACCTCAAGAGCGGGGCGGCTGGTAACCGCTTCCTCGCCCCTGGCATCCGGAACCAGGAGCTGCGGGCAGGCTCCTGTCCACTGCGATGGTTGATCGAGCTGCTCACTTAGCGGCCTCCAGGTGGGTGGCCCAGCTGCCCCAACCTGGGAACTTGAGGACGGGAGCAAGGGGCCATCCTCCCCCTGGACCATGACTGTAGGAAGGAAAGTCTGGATGGCTCCAAGGAGCCCATCCCCAGGACAGAGATTAAAATGTACAGATTCAAAAGCACTTTACTGAGTCACCTATTGTATAAAACAAACCCTACTGAGCATTATGGACCCAAGTCATTCCAATAAGGTTCCTGCCCTCCTAGAGCTTACACTCTGCTGAGAAAGCCTGGCAGCAAGCACTGATCAAACGTGTCACGCCAGGTGGGGTCAGCACAACAAAGAAAAGGAAAATCTGGTAAAAGCGACGCGGGGGTAAGGGGCACCGAGGCCTGGCGTTGCTCTAAACAGGGCCTCTTTGTAAGAGTGACAGCTGAGCAGAGAACTGAACTCAGTGCGAGAAGGAGGCATGTGCTTGCCTGGGAAATCATTCCAAGCTAACAGAACAGCAAGTGCAAAGGCCCTGAGGCAACAACTGCCAGCTGTGATCTAAGAGCAGCCCGGAAGCCAGTGTGGGGCACACGGTGGGCAGGGGGAGCCAAGGATCTCAGATGGGGCTTCCAGGTGGTGCTGCGCTGTGCGCTGAGAGAAGCCACTAAGGGTCTGAATTGGGGAATGAGCAGTATCTGACTTGAGCTATAAAAAGGACCACTGGGCTGATGTAAGGTACAGACCACAAGGGCAAGAGGAGAAGCGGGGGGAGAAAAGCTGTGAAGGATGACAGTGCTGGCGCCAAGCTGGTAACTACCGAGGAGAGAGGTGCTCGCATTCTGGATGTAGTTAAGAAGGATGGGTACGACGGAGCGTGAGGCAAGGTGAGCAAGTGCGATGCCAAGACTTCTACCCCGAAAAGCCGGAAGAATGACGTATGCACTCACTAAGGTGAAGACTGCGGAAGAGCAGGTTTCGGATAGGGAGGAAATCAGGAATTTTATTTCGGACACGACGAAAGTCTGAGATGCCAACCAGACACGAGGATGCCCTAGGGCAGAGTTTACAGTCGCCTGAGCTGGAGCCGAAACTGAGAATCAGCGGACGGGTGCACGCGCGCTAAGCTGCTCCGTCGTGTAGCCCCAGGCTCCTCCGGCCATGGACGCTCCAGGCGAGAATACTGGGACGGGCTGACGTTTCCTCCTCCGGGGGGTCTTCCCGACCCGGGGATGGAGCCCGCAGGTGTTTGGCAGGTGGACGCGCTACCACCGGCGCCACCTGGGGAGCCCTAGTGAGTGGGTGGAGCTGCAGATTCTGGGGATGGACGAGCTCACGCAGGGACCCGTGTAGAGGAAGGCTGACGTCTGAGGGGCTCTAAGGTCTGGAGGCCGGGCCTTGAGAGGAGCCAGCGCGGAGGGCGAGAAGCAGAGGCTGTGGAGGTGAGCAGGAACCCAGAGGGGCCAGCTCAAAGGCCAAGGCCAGCTCAAAGGCCAAGGCCACCTCAAAGGCCAAGGCCACCTCAAAGGCCAAGGCCAGCTCAAAGGCCAAGGCCACCTCAAAGGCCAAAGGCCAGCTCAAAGGCCAAGGCCAGCTCAAAGGCCAAAGGCCAGCTCAAAGGCCAAAAGGCCAGCTCAAAGGCCAAAGGCCAGCTCAAAGGCCAAGGCCAGCTCAAAGTCCAAGGCCAGCTCAAAGGCCAAGCAGAACAAACATTTCAAGAAGAGAATTGGTGTGTGTGCTGAGAAATCTAGATGAAGAGAGAGAGACGCCACCGGACGAAGCCACACAGAGGCCATCAGGCAAGAGAGCTTCCCTGGAGAGCGGAGGAGAAACGTCTGAGGCGTGGAGAGATCCGACAGAGCCGAGCCGCCTCTGCAGAAGCACCAGCACTTACAGAACAGAAAGCAATGCCGAGGGAGCGCTGAGCACTGAGGGTCACGGCCACGCACGCCTCCTGACCCTGGGTCACTGAGAAACGAGGCCCCATCAAGAGCGTCAGTGACATTTCCGGTGCTGGCCACGATGCAGTGAGCACACCACAGCCCTTTCCCCTGTGAGCGGCAACAAGCAGGCTTGACGGCACACAAGGCGCATCCCGGGGGCTCTGAGCAGCAAGAGGGGACGAGCACGGACTGAGCCCTGCTCAGAGGTGCAGCCCCACGGGGCTCTGAGCAGCAAGAGGGGACGGAGCACGGACTGAGCCCCGCTCAGAGGCGCAGCCCCGGGGGCTCTGAGCCAGCAAGAGGGGACGGAGCACGGACTGAGCCCTGCTCAGAGGTGCAGCCCCACGGGGCTCTGAGCAGCAAGAGGGGACGGAGCACGGACTGAGCCCCACTCAGAGGCGCAGCCCCGGGGGCTCTGAGCCAGCAAGAGGGGACGGAGCACGGACTGAGCCCTGCTCAGAGGTGCAGCCCCACGGGGCTCTGAGCAGCAAGAGGGGACGGAGCACGGACTGAGCCCCACTCAGAGGCGCAGCCCCGGGGGCTCTGAGCCAGCAAGAGGGGACGGAGCACGGACTGAGCCCTGCTCAGAGGTGCAGCCCCACGGGGCTCTGAGCAGCAAGAGGGGACGGAGCACGGACTGAGCCCCACTCAGAGGCGCAGCCCCGGGGGCTCTGAGCCAGCAAGAGGGGACGGAGCACGGACTGAGCCCTGCTCAGAGGTGCAGCCCCACGGGGCTCTGAGCAGCAAGAGGGGACGGAGCACGGACTGAGCCCCACTCAGAGGCGCAGCCCCGGGGGCTCTGAGCCAGCAAGAGGGGACGGAGCACGGACTGAGCCCTGCTCAGAGGTGCAGCCCCACGGGGCTCTGAGCAGCAAGAGGGGACGGAGCACGGACTGAGCCCCACTCAGAGGCGCAGCCCCGGGGGCTCTGAGCCAGCAAGAGGGGACGGAGCACGGACTGAGCCCTGCTCAGAGGTGCAGCCCCACGGGGCTCTGAGCAGCAAGAGGGGACGGAGCACGGACTGAGCCCCACTCAGAGGCGCAGCCCCGGGGGCTCTGAGCCAGCAAGAGGGGACGGAGCACGGACTGAGCCCCGCTCAGAGGTGCAGCCCCAGGGGGCTCTGAACAGCAAGAGGGGACGAAAGGCGCCCGGTCGCGTGTGACTCTCTGCAATCCCATGGACTGCAGCACACCAGGCCTCCCTGTCCTTCACCATCTCCCGGAGGTTGCTCAAACTCATGTCCAAAGAGTCGGTGATGCCGTCCAACCATCTCATTCTCTGCCGTCCCCTTCTCCTCCTGCCTTCAATCCTTCCCAGCATCAGGGTCTTTTCTAATGAGTCAGATCCTCGCATCAGGTAGCCAAAGTATTAGAGTCTCAGCTTCAGCATCAGTCCTTCCAGTGAACATTCAGGACTAGTTTCCTTTAGGACGGAGTCTTTTTATGCCCCTGCCGCCCACAGGATTCTCCAGCACCATTTATAGCATCAAATGTTTACATTTTAAGAAGAAAAACATGTTTCAAGTAAGCTTCCACCTTTAGAAGCTGGAAAAAGAAGAATGCGTTAAATTCAGAGCAAGCAGTGGACGGAAATAAAGAAAAAGAGCAACAGGAAACCAACACAGAAAAGTCAACAAAACCATAAGCTGGTTCTTTGAAATGATTAATGACTTGATAAGCCTCCAGTCAGATTGAGAAAAAAAGAGCTAAGACACAAAGGACTCTGCCAGAAACGAGGTGACATTACTCTGACACTACACACGTACAAAGAACAAGAAAGGATCGTGAACAACACAGGAGAAAGGAAGGAACTTCTTCACGACATAATCTGCGCACGTTCACTCAAGCGGGAACATATGACCGGAACAGCACTATGGCTGTGGAAGGGACTGGGAGTTTAAAGCTTCCCAGTGAAGAGAGCTCTAGACCAAACAGCTTCACTGGCAAATGCTGCCAAAAATTTAAGGAGAGAAAAAAGGATTCTAATTGTATATAAGATCTTCCAGGAAGCCGAAGGTGGGGCACCGTATCTCATCAGGGCAGTGTGACCTGGATGACGGAATCAAAGGCAGTGCAAAAAAGAAAACCACAAACCAAAGTCTCTGATGAACAAAACTCTGAATGAAACATCAGCAACTCAGCAACTCATGAAAAGAATAATCTGCTAATTTTTGCTCCTTCGTTGGTAAGTTGTGTCCACATCCAACCCTTCGCGACCCCATGGGCTGTGGCCCACCAGGCTCCTCTGTCCATGGGGTTTCCCAGGCAGGACCAGTGCAGGGGGTTCCGATTTCCTCTCCAGATCCAGAGGATCTTCGCAATACTCATCCACTAAATGGGGCTTTTCCCAGAAATGTGAAGCTGGTTTAAGACTTTTAAATTAACATAATTCAACCTACTGACAGAAGAAAGAAGAAAAGCCACAGGACCACCTCAGAGGATGCAAAAAAAAACTGGATAAAATTCAACATAAACTTATAATAAAAACTCTCAACTACTAGGGGATAAAAGAGAATCTTCTTAACCTATAAAAAGGCATCTCCAAAAAAAAAAAAAAAACCCTACAAATAATATACTTAAATTTTCCTCCTAAGATCAAGAGTAAGACAAGGAGGTCAATTCTCACCACTCAAGTAACTGGAAGTTCTAGCCAGTACTGCTATAAGGCAAGGAAATTTTGAAGTAAAGAGCATACAAACTGGAAAAGAATAAATAAAACGGTTCCTGTTTGCAGAAGACACAAGTGTCTATAGAGAAAATCCCAAAGAACTTACCAAAAAATATCCTAGTAGTAATGACTGGGCATGGACAACTCCCAGTACGTAAGTTCAATATTTTAAAAATCAATTGTATTTTATAAGCTAGCAATAAACAGCTGGAAATCAAAGTTTTTTACAGTAACATTAAAAACTATAAGATACTTTGGGATAAATCTAACAAAACATGTTATACTGAATACAATATGCTAACAACTGCAAACACTGATGAAAGAAACCAAAGAAAACCTAAATAAATAAATAGGTATGCTGTGTTCATGGATTAGAAGATTCAACATTATTAGGATGTTGACTCTCCCCAAATCGACCTTTAGATTTAATCCCAATCAAAACCAAGCTTCGCCTGCAGCTCTGGCGACGTGGGGTCAGTCCCTGGGTCGGGGAGATCTCCTGGAGAAGGGAGCAGCTGCCCACTCCAGTATTCTGGCCTGGCAGGCTACAGTCCATGGGTCGCAGAGGGACAGACACGACTCAGCGACTTTCATTCACTCATCAAAGTCCCAGCAGGATTTTTGTTTTAGACATCGACAAGATGATTCTAAAATTTACACAGGAAGACAAAGAAACTCCAATAGTCAAAATAGTTCTGAAAAAGAAGAACAAAGTTGGAAGACTTACACGATGTGATTCCAAGACCTACTATAAACCTATAACAGTCAAAAAGTACATACTGGTGAAAGGATGGGCAGTCAGATCAGAGAAAAACACCAGCCAGAAGCAGACTGGGACAAACACAGCCCAGTGACAGAGACGCAAGGGCACTCCAGTGATGGAAGGTCGTCTACTCAGCAAACGATGCTGGAAAGAACCAAGTACCTCTGAGAGGTTTAAAACACCCTCAGCCCATTCTCCACCTCTAATACAAACATTAACTCAGAATGAATTATGTAAACCGTAATTATAAAACAACCACAAAAAAACCCTGTAAGACTTGCAGGAGAAAACAAAAGAGAAGATCGCTATGACTTTATCTAAGAACATCTGAAGTGTTCTCAGACACTACATCAAAAGCAGAACCCATAAAAGGAAACATTTGTACCCTAGACTTCATCAGAATTAAAAACGCCTGCTTTTTGAAAAACACGATTAATGAAAATTCAAAAGACAAGCCACAGCGGGTGGAAAATACAGTGTACCCTTGAATGACACAGAAACTCTGACCTGCACAGGCCCACGCGCACACAGGGTTTTTCGATAAACACGCACAATACTACACTACCCACGGCTGAATCCAAAGCTGCAGGAAGGTGGGTGCAGAGGACCAACTGCAAAGCCACAAGCAGACCTCCAGCGGTGCAGGGGGTTGGTGTCTCCGAACTGTGTTGTTCAAGGGTCAACTGTATTTCCAAGTCAAGTTTCTAACACAGGCCTTGTGTCCAGAATAAAAAGAGCTATCGAAAGACCAACAATCAGAAAGGAGATGGACGTGGCTCAAGAGGGCAGTGTAGGGGGACCCTGAGCTCACCGTCTCCCACGGGACACACCAGGCCTGCAGCTGCGTACGGGACGACTCCCTCTGCAGACTAGCTCAGCTGCTCCTCAACAGCAAAGGACGGAAGAGGCAGAGACGCTGTCTCGCCCAGACCCCGTCTCTGGCCCAGAGACCCACCGCTGGGGATCTCACAAGTAAGGCACTTCTCTCTGAGGAAAGAGGGGTCTGTATCCCACACTGGGCAGCCCAGCCCTGGGGCCCGCCCCGCAGACAGACGCCCACCGCAGCTGGCTCTGAACACCAACAGAACGCACATCCCAGACGGAGTGAAGCCCCTCTTTTTTAAACATGTTTTCCTTTTATTCTGGGGGTCACGCTAAGCCCGAGACATACACGTATGCAGAAAGGATGTCGGGCTTCGCTGGGGTGGGGTGGGGAGGGGCCCCGTGGGGAGGCACGGAGACAGTGCCAGCTGGAGCAGGGGCCCAACTGTGAACCCGGAAGAGGGCCTCCAGAACAAAGGAGTCCCCGCTGTGTTCCAGGACACGGAGGGAGATGCTGGAAGTAGGACGGACAGGCTGACTGTGTGGCCAGAGAATCCACTCCGAAAGGGCTCGCGGGCAGCCTCACTTGCCTCAGGACCCGGGGCAAAAGCAGGGAGCGCGTCAGCACACACAAGAGGCTGACCGGTCAGTCGTGCAGCGTCTGAGGCAGGTATGGGGGCACGCAGGGCTCTCCCCGGGAGGCAGGCACCAGCCAGCCACCCAGGTGGACGCCCTCCCCACCCTGCGAGCTCCAGGGGGCAGGCCCCACCTCCATGCTACCGCCATGCCCTGCTGAAGCCGGCAGGCGTGCCCAGCCTCACACTCCCCCAAGGCCCTGCTAACGCTGGTGGGCACACTTAGCCCCCACAGAGGACATCCTAAGCGCCTGGCCCTGGTGCCCAAGGGGGCTCACATTTCCAGGCCTCATGGGCCTGACACCATCAAAGGCATTTCTTGGCAGGATGCCACCTGCAGGGCACCGCACAGACCTCAGGCCGGAACACATGCCCAGGCTTCCTGTGTGCAAAGGCCCGGTCACCTGCCCTGGAGCATCAGCCACAGCGGCAGGCTACGGCACACCACACCTCTAGAGGACTTGAGTCTATTTTGAAAGAAGCAGGTGAGGAGAAGTGTGAGCAAATGGAGAGAGAAACGTGTGTGCGTGCGCACGCATGGGTGTGCAATGGAATGGTACTCAACTATAAAAAAGGATGAAAGTTTGCCATTTGTGATGATATACAGAGAACTTGAGGGTATTATGCTAAGTGAAATAAGACAGAGAAAGACAAACACTGTATGATTTCACCTGTATGTGACACATCCAAAAAAAGGATGAAGAAAACGCACAGAACAGACTGGGGGCCGCCAGAGGGGAGGGCACAATGGGCGCGGGGGCGAAGAGGCCATAAAACGAGCGAGTCGCAGGGGCTGAGCGCCCAGCACAGCGAGGGCAGCCAGCACTGCTGTGCCGCGCACCCGAAAGCTGCTGAGAGCGAACCTTAAAAGTTCTCATCACACAGAAAGCATGTTTCCTGGCTTTGTGTGGTGACAGATGGTAAGCAGAGTCACTGTGGTGATCACTTTTCAGTGTATACGAGCACTGAATCATTCTGCTGTACACCTGGAATTAATATACCAAGTAATGTCAATTTAGAAATAAGAAGATGAGAGGAAACGAGTATTTTAAAACTGGGCCAAAGATGTGAACACGCCGTCAAAGAGGCTTTATAGGTGGTGAGCGCACAGGAAGATGCCAAACATCACGACGGAAACGCTCGCTAAAGCCACAGTGAGGTGCCTCGACACACACACTAGGAAGGCTGAAATGCAATCTAAGCGCAACACCAACTGCTACAAGGTTAGAGGGACGGAGCTCCCACGTGCTGCTGCTGGGAATAGACAAAGGTACGACTAGGGAAAGAGCTCGGGCGCTTCTTACAAAGTTAGACACACGCCACTCAGCCCAGCCATTCTCCCCTGAAGAGCAGTAGGAGCTTAGGTTCCCATTCAAGCCTTTATGCCAATGTGAAAATCACTTTACACCAACGCAGACCACTCAGAACTGGAACAAGTGGTGAGTGGATAAACAAGCCGCGGCACCCTCATTCTGTGGCGTTCCCCTCGAAGTGCAAGGAAGCTGCCTGCCAAAACATCGCCGAGACCGACTTCCACAATCAGCACCCGAGTGGAGGAGGGCGGACCTACCTGCTGCGTTCCCCTGATCTGGCATCGTGGGAAAGACACAGCTCCGAGGACAGAGGGCGGGTCAGCCGGCGCTGGGGGTGGGGGAAGCGCAGGCCACGAGGGGAAGGGGCTCGGTGCGGGCTGGGACCAGGTTACACCTTGACGGCAGCGGCAGATATACACCTGTGCACATCGGTCAGAATTCAGAGCTACACGCCAGAAAGACTGACTCTCACTGCACGTGAACTTTCAAAAAGCGCATTTTGGGAACTATGGGTAAAACGTGAACATGGCTTATATTTTCAATGTTAAATTTCCTGCCCTTGATCACTGTACTGTGGTTTTGAAAGAGAATATCCTTGATTTTAAGATCCGTGAAGAGGTATTTACAGGTAGAATGTCATGCAATTTACTTTCAAATAGATCAGGGGAAAAAAAGCATATATATATATATAGCCTCAAAGCAAATGTGGTCAAAAAAGTAACTACTGAATATGGGTGAAGGGTGCATGGTGAGGTGCAATGAACTATTCTTACACCTCCAGGTATGAACAGTTTCTTAAAACTAAAAGCTTTGAGAAAAAGGAAGGACGAGAGGAGGGAAATGAGTTCACACTGGAGACAGCCAGGAGACCATTTTGATGAGTTCTACCATGAAAGGAAGCGAAGAAATAAACAGATGTGAAGAGGTACGGGACCCCAGGAGGCCTGGGTTTTTTTAAGAGAAATAATACGCTCCGGGCTTATGCTGACTGGAGTGATCCAGGGGAGGGAGAAAGCAGAACCAGAATGAACTCGAGACGCTGCACCACCAAGCTCGTGCCCGCTTCCCCACACCGTCCCGCACCTCCTCCCCCACGGCGCCACTCTCCAGCCCCGCCGACCTCTCCTGTCCTCTGTCCCGGGACCGCAGCCCACCCCTTCCTCCTGCGGGGTCCGGCATGTGCGTCCCTTTCTGTGTGAACACCTATCCCTGCTCTTCAGGAACCCACTCTTCCAGTCTCAGCTCAAGGGTCACCCCTCCGAGAAGGCTTCCCTGGGCCACTCACTGTTCCCAACCAGCTTACATCAGCTACTTTCCTCATTTGCACAGCACTTGCCAAGCAAGCGCTCGCTCACTCTTCTGTCTAGCCACCTCCCCCTCAAGAAGCAGGGTCTAGACTCCACGGTGGGCGAGGTCTGGTCCTTTGCGTCACATCGCTGGCGTGCTTTTGTTAAATCCATCTGGGCTGGACGCATCAATTTCTTAGAATACACCAACTCCCTGCCAGCACCACTGTTCCATATGGACTCGGCGCCCATGTCCCTCAAAGACTAGCTCCTGCAGGCTTCTGGTTCCCTGCCTGCTCAAAACCCCTTAACAGCTCCCACAGCCAAAAAGGAGGCTTCCCAGGTGGTGCCAGTGGTAAAGAACCTGCCTGCCATGCAGGAAACAGACGCAAGAGATGTGCATTCCATCCCGGGGTTGGGAAGATCCCCTGGAGGAGGAAATGGCAACCCACTGCAGCATCCTTGCCTGGGAAATCCCACGGACAGAGGAGCCTGGCGGGCTAGTCCATGGGGTCGCAAAGAGTCGGACATGACCAAGCATCCAAGCAGGCCCACACACGGGCAACAGGATGAAGTCTGAGCTCACCCTCAGCTGCAGAGGACCGCGGTCCTGGCCCCCGGCTGCCCTCCCCACCTCCCCTCCCCTCCACACGCCTGACGCTAGAGCTGGGCGGCAGCAGACACTGCTCTAAAAACCAGGCCCACCCCCTCCCCGCACCTCTCCTGTCTGCAGCTCCCTCCCACCCCACCTCAGCGGTCTCAGAGATCTCAACCAAACCTCCAACTCCCAAAGGCAACTTCACACCAGACAACTTCCACCTGGCAGCTCAGGCCCCCACGGACCACACAACTCCGGCTGAGCACTCGCCGCGCGCTGCTTCCCAGATTACCCCACTGACCCTGCACAGCCCCCGGAGCGGGCGCAGGGCTCCGGCACTCTCTGTGGGTTACAGATGCAGCAATTAAAGTTTAAAGAAGCGACGCAATCGGCTCCAGGACACCCTGGCTTCAGGGCAATCAGGAGCCAAACCCACGCCTGTGGGTTTCCAGAGGCCCGGCCATAACTACCAGCGTGATTAGCTGCTGACCGTAGGTTAACCAATTCTCCCAGCCTTGGTTTTCAGATGAGAAAACCTCTCTTTCGTGGATGTTCGAAGAATCAGCAATACCGTTTGAAGGAGACGGGGTGCAGATCAGAACACACTGGCTTTTGTTAAGCCTGCAGCGCCCAACAGCACCTGCTCCCGTTAACTGTCTGCCGGGCGTCTCCTCTCCCCTCCGGGCCATCGCCTCTCCCCTCCCCAGGGTCTACACTGCTTGTGCACACAGGGCCCTTGAGACTCTGTCCATCAGAGCTCCATCTGGAGCCCCTGTGAACTGCTCTGTGGTTACAAACATTTCGCAAGGAGTTCTCCACTTGGCCCTTTTATCTATTGGGATGGCCAAAAAAATTTGTTCAAGTTTTTCCATAACATTAAAAACCGAACGAGCTTTTTGGCCAATCCGATCTCAGTTCAGTTCAGTTGCTCAGTCATGTCAGACTCTTTGCGACCCCGTGAATCGCATCACACCAGGCCTCCCTGTCCATCAACAACTCCCGGAGTTCACTCAGACTCACGCCCATTGAGTCAGTGATGCCATCCAGCCATCTCATCCTCTGTCGTCCCCTTCACCTCCTGTCCCCAATCCCTCCCAGCATCAGAGTCTTTTCCAATGAGTCAACTCTTCACATGAGGTGGNAGAAACGCTGGGCTGGAAGAAGCACAAGCTGGAATCAAGATTGTGGGAGAAATATCAATAACCTCAGATCCAATCTCAGGGACTCTTAAACAGCTTGGGAGGTCATGGGAGGGTCAGTGCCAGGGGGTGGATGCCATCATCCCAGTGCTCATTCATTCATGTACTCATAATTCGTCTCCAGGACCCTCTGCTGCTGGAGAGCGCGGAGCGTGCTTCCCCGAACCCAGGCACCGTGCCGGGCACTTCTGTCCTCATTCCAGAGCACCGCCCATCTGTGAAGGAGACACTGTCGCTGGCATGTTTTATGCCTAAGGAAACAGAGCAGCAGAAAACGCACCACTCCCACAGCTTCCGCGGTGGATTAGGGTCTGGATTAGGAGAGTCTGAACCCACAGTCTCTGGCTCCCGAGTCCATGCCTCTCACCAGGCAGCCACCTTGCTTCTCACCCCACTGCTGCTGTGTTCAGCTCAGCACCAAGTCATCCATATCGCACCCCACCAGGAATGTGTTGGGATACAGGGCAAAGGACAACGAGGGTTCCTAACTACCTGGCCGTGGGTTAGGGAGAGCTACCTGGATTCTCCAGTGGAACCACGACGACCCTTTAGAGGGAGGAAGACGGAGGCAGAGAAGGGTGTGAAGACCAGCAGTCCTCCTGGCTCTGAAGACAGAGGAGGGGCCACAAGCCAAGGAGCGCAGCCAGCCTCCAGAAACCGAAAGGCAAAGAAACAGACCCTTCTCCAGAGCCCCCAGAGGAACACAGCCCTGACTTAGCCCAGGGAGGCCCAGTCTGAGCTCTGACCTCCAAACAGTAAGGTACTGAATCTGTGCAATTTTAAGCATGAACTTTGCAGTCTCTTGTTATAGCAGCAGCCACAGGAAACTCAAACACACGCCAGAGCAGCTGACAGCCCTTTCCTGCTCAAAGCTGGCCATGCCATCAGCGCTCTGCGGCAGGGTCTGAAGGCAGAGCACCCTCCCCCCCCGGCACCCTCCCCTGGCCCTCCATGGGCAGACCCCATCTAAGGCTCCCTCAGGCTTTGTCTGCCTACCAGGTGAAGCCAGACACTTTATCTCAAGACCAGACATGGCCCAGCTTCCCTGCAAACCTGGAACCAAGCCGGGAGCACAGAAGCCAGGGTCTCTACACAACAGGCCGAGGGCATGGGCTCCCAAGTCCCGTCTCTGGGGGCGACGTGCTGGCAGGCCCCACCTGCCAGAGGCAGAGGGGTGAAACTCATTACAAAAAGCCTAAGGACAAGGGTGAGGTGGAGAGACTTCCCTGGTGGTCCAGCGGTTAAGAACTCGCCTGACAATGCCAGGGACAGGGGTTTGATCCGTGGTCTGGAAGATTCCACGTGCCACAGAGCAACTAAGGCCCCACACCCCAAACACTGAAGCCAGTGTGCCTAGAGCCTGCACCCCGTGACAGAAGCAGCCACTGCAGGGAGGAGCCCGCCCACCACAGCTCGAGAAAGCCCACGTGCGGCAATGAAGACCCAGTGCAGGCAAAAGTACACAAATAAAAAGTTTTTAAAAGGTGGTGCTGATCCTTCCAAGGAGCATGTGGGTCCAAAGTGAAAGCGAAGTCGCCCAGTCGTGTCTGACTCTCTGCAACCCCATGGACTGTAGCCTACCAGGCTCCTCTGTCCTTATGATTTTCCAGGCAAGGGTACTGGAGTAGGCTGCCGTTTCCTTCTCCAGGGGATCTTCCCGACCCAGGGATCAAATCCGGGTCTTCCGCGTTGCAGAGGCTTTACCATCTGAGCCACAGGGAAGCCCACGTGGGCCCAAGCTGAGCCTGTACTGTGGCAAGGGCTGGGGGCAAGAGGGCACAGCACAGAGAGACGGACAGAGACGTCAGATTTGCATGAGAGGAAGACAGGCTTTTAATTACTCCTTTTCTTAACCTCACTGTGCCTTGAGGTATTTTAACATTACTCTCCCTGGCAGGAAGGATTGATTGATTGTCTCTTGGCATTCAGAAACCCTGATTAATGTAAAACTAACCAGTCGTTCTGAACTCTGGGGAATTAATCACTTAAATGTGGGAATTACTCAATAAACTGTTCAAACATGCAATAAACCAAGCCATTAAAAATTAATCGCTCGACATCCCGGCCGTGTAAACAGGGCTAATAAGATCCGGGCAGCTTGGGGCGAGGAGGAAAAGGAAGCAGCCGGGGGAGCAATGACTTTAACCAGCCGCCCCCAAGGACCAGGGTGGACACACCAATGCCCCGGCCACGCAGCCCAGATCACTGGGTCGGGGGACGCCCGCTTCCTGGGCCCTCCCATCCTGGCCGTAGGACAAGGGCAGGCAGACGAGAGAGAAAAGCAGCTCTCCCGGACTGTTAGGGGGATGTGCTGGGTTACAGCTGCTGCCTGTGGCAAGCATTCACTGAGCACCCACTGCGCGCCAGGCTTGTGCTGGGGTCCGCAGATCTGAGCAGGGATCCGCTGAGTGTTGCAGGTCTCACATTTTTACCCCCTGAAGGTCTGTGGCAACCCTGTTTCGAGCAAGTCTATGGGCACAATTCTGCCAACAGCATTTGCTCACTCCACATCTCCGTGTCACAGTTTGGTCATTATTGTAACGTTTCAAATGTTTTCATGGTTGTTGTACGTGGCACCCTGGCCTGTGATCTGTGGTCGCTAATGTTCTCATTGCAAAGAGATTACGACTCCTGGAACGTCCCTGGCGGTCCAGTGGCCAATCAGCCTCCACGCTCCCACTGCTGGGGGCCCAGCGTCTCTGGTCAGGGAACCAGATCCCACACACTGCAGCTGAGACCTGGCACAACTAGATAAATCAGTTAATTTTTAAAAAAAGATGGCGACTCACCAAAGGCTCAGATTACGCCTGGTATTTTTTCAAATAAAATTAAGCTATGTACACTGGCTTTCTAGACACAGCATTACTGCACACCTCATCTACTACAGTAGGAAATTTAAAAGTTTAAGTTAGTCACTCAGCTGTGTCCAACTCTGTGATCCCACGAGCTGCAGCCCGCCAGGCTCCTCTGCCCCTGGGATTCTCCAGGTAAGACTACTGGAGTGAGTTGCCGACTCCTTCTCCAGGGGATCTTTCCGACTCAGGGATTGAATCCAGGTCTCCTGCACTGCAGGCAGATTCTTTACCGTTTGAGCCCCAGGAAAGTCCTCACTAGAGTATAAACACAACCTTTATATGCACCGCAAAACCNTGGGATTCTCCAGGTAAGACTACTGGAGTGAGTTGCCGACTCCTTCTCCAGGGGATCTTTCCGACTCAGGGATTGAATCCAGGTCTCCTGCACTGCAGGCAGATTCTTTACCGTTTGAGCCCCAGGAAAGTCCTCACTAGAGTATAAACACAACCTTTATATGCACCGCAAAACCAAAATACTTGTGGACTCGCCTTACTGCAACACTGGCTTTACTGCCACGGTCTGAAACCACACCTGCCGTTGCCTCTGAGGTCAACCCGTGCAGCCGCGATCACGGAGACAGCGGAGCTGTCACTGGTATCCGTGTGTGTGCGTGTGTGTGTGTCTGTGTGTTTGTGTCTGTGTGTGTGTCTCTGTGTCTGTGTGTCTCTGTGTGTTTGTGTCTGTGTGTGTGTGTGTCTGTGTCTGTGTGTCTGTGTCTGTGTCTGTGTGTGTGTGTGCACGTGTGTGTGTGCATGTGCGTGTGTGTGTGTTAGGAAACGTTTGTTTTCTAAAACACTGGCTATAAAGGAAAACACGGCAAGGGACAGCAGTAGGTATTTTGGGAGAAGAAAGTTCTTACTTTAGACAAGCTGATCAGAAAAGGTATCTCTGAAGAGATGCCGTCGGTGTGCGACCCGGAAGGCGGCGGCACGCAGCATCCAGGGTCTGGGGAGGTGGGCGGCAAGGGCTCCATGCACCAGTCATGCAGAGGCTGAAGGAAGTGACCAGTGTGTGGGTTTGGGGGACAGTCGGAGCAAGGGTGCAGAGGGTCTGAGCCAGGAGACCACAGAAACTAGCTTCTGCCTGGGGGACGCTGCCACTGATGGCGCCTGAGAGGAAAATCAGGCCGGCCGTGGTGATGACACCGGAAGATGAGGCCCAGGCAGGAGCAGGAAGGCCCGCGGAGGCCGCCGAACCGTCGGGGGCCGCCAGCTGCTGCCTCCCCGGGGCCGTGCCCCCTCCCTGATCAACAGCACCTGCTCTGGCTTCGGGCCTGCCCGCCCCTCTTCCCCACCGAGGCTTGGACGGGGCTCACTCGGCTCTCGGCTCAGAGGCGCATCCCAGCAGCTTCTGTCCCAGCACTCTGACCACTTGTGATCCGGCTGAGGAGCCCCGCACGGCCCCCACGGGCCTGTCAGGTCTGAAACGGCCAGAGCCACCGCCTGAGGACGGCACAGATCCCTGAAGAAGCGCAGCGCCGAGAGTCAGGGAGAAACGGGGCCACCCGTGGCCACGGCGTTTCTGGGTTGCACTGCCCCCGCGGCGCCCGGTTCCGCCCATCAGTCGCCCGTCTGAAGCCAGCTTGGGCAGGTTAGGCTCCTGAGGGACATGGCGCTTCACGCCGTGTCGCGTCATTCCACCAGGGCTTACGGCTACCCGAAGCAGGGAGCAGTGGAGCCAGCGTCCCAACGTACAGACAGAAAGCCCAGGCTCGGCGCCCAGGGCACACTGCCAGGATGTGGCGACGGGGGCAGGCGAGCCCAGGGACGGCAGGCTTCGGGACGCTCGCTTTGCGCTCCCGTCCTCTCACCCGTGGGTGTGTGAGGTGAAGGAGCTTCAGTCGTCTCCGGCTCTGCAACCCCGTGGACTGCGACCTGCCAGACCCTCTGTCCCTGGGACTCTCCAGGCAAGAGCACTGGAGTGGGCTGCCAGGCCCTCCTCCAGGGGAATCTTTCTGATCCAGGGATCAAAGCCACGTCTCCTGCGCTGGCAGGCGAGTTCCTTACCTCCAGCACCACCTGGGAAGCCTGTCTCTCTATACGTATGCTGCTGCTGCTGCTGCTGCTAAGTCGCTTCAGTCATGTCTGACTCTGTGCAACCCCATCAACGGCAGCCCACCAGGCTCCCCCGTCCCTGGGATTCTCCAGGCAAGAACATTGGAGTGGGCTGCCATTTCCTTCTCCAACGCATGAAAGTGAAAAGGGAAAGTGAAGCCGCTCAGTCGCGTCCAACTCTTCTTGACCCCATGGACTGCAGCCCACCAGGCTCCTCTGTCCATGGGATTTTCCAGGCAAGAGTACTGGAGGGGGTGCCATTGCCTTCTCCACTCTCTCTATATATATGCCTAAAAACGTCGCTCGGTGGGCTTAATGATTTAGTTTTGGAACGACAGGCGCCTCGTACATGGCCCTCTCCCCTACCCTCCCCCTCAGCAGCCTCATCACTGCAGGCGTCTGTAACCATCTGAAGAACTCACTCCTGCAGGGCCCTGAAGTGACACGGCATCTCATCGTGTCCCTGCCGCCCCTAGATAACGACCGGCCTGGCCCTGACGGGACCGGGATGCAGCACCAGCCACTGAACCGTGGCAGCTGCCCTCTCCCAGCTCCTGTCCTGCTGGGGCCACGGGAGGAAGTGGACGTGGACACTGACACCGAGCAGAAGCCACTCGGAGACGGCTGGGCGCCCTGTGGGGAGGGGCGGCCAGGAGGAGAAGCAGCCCGAGGAGAAGACGGCCAGGCACCATCCACAGGAGACGGACAAAGGCCAACGCCGCGTCTTCTCTCTGGGTCCCCCACACGGTTCAGTCACAGATCTGAAAACAACAAAAGTTTCCAGAAAATACAAAGCGCAACAGCAGTAAAAGAAACAAAGCGGACCAAATAAACCATTCAGTGAGCTGAAATGGTGATCGGAGATTCCGCGACCTGAGGACCGCAACCTCAGATGACTGTGGGCGAGTGCTACCAAACTGATCATGCCCACAAAGAAGATGCATTAGACTACTCCTCAGCCTCGAAAGAGGGCGTGGTGACGCCATCTGCAGCAACACGGACGCGCCCAGACACCATCCTGCTAAGCAACACTGGCTGAGACAAAGACAGCTATGCGGAGCCCCAAATACGGCACAGATGAGCCTGTCTACAGATCAGAAACAGACTCCCAGACAGAGAGCCGATCTGCGGCTGCCCGGGGCATGGGGCGCGGGGGGAGGAATGGGAGCCTGGGGCCAGCAGACGCAGACTAGGATGGCAGACTGGGTGAACAGCAGGCCCTGCTGCTCAGCACAGGCAACCATGCTCAACATCCGGTGAGAAGCCACAGGAAAGAGTCCACGCGTAAACGTGCCTTCAGCTGAGCCACTCTGCGATACAGCAGAGAGCCACGCACCGCTGTAAAGCACCTAGGACTCAGCTCTGGAAACCGATCATACCCGGCTTATGGAGTGTCAGGAAAAAGGCAAGCTACCAAACTTATTACATGAGGCTGGGAAGGACTGAACGTCACAATGGAATAAAGATAACATAATAAAGGAAATCACAGGCCCATCTCACTCATGGACAGATAATTCCAAAGTAAAGATCAGCTAGCCAAGTGTGAGTCAACCGAGAACAGCTGGCACACAGGCGCACGGTGCTACGGTGAGCAGGCGGAGGAGTCAGACAGCTGGGCTCCGACCCCAACCCCTCCGCTCCGTGCTCACTGCAGTAACTCCCTGAGGCCCAGGTGACGGGGTCCCTGCCCTGGACCCCACCTGTAAGAGGCACACGCACACCCCCGGCACAACGAAACCCCCAAGTCAGCACCCACATCCGTGCCTGACACTCGGCCCCAGAAGATGCTCCGTGGCAGCCCCTGCTCGACATCACAGGAACAGGGGACCACGCTGCTGCAACCAGAGGAGCCCGGCCCTAAGCCGCAGCAGAACTGAGTGGCAGGCGCAGCTCAGGAGGAGGGCTGGACCTGTCCAGTCTCCCCCAGGGCTCACGCGGCAGGGTCCTGCGGAGCCAAGGGTACTGCCGGGAGCTCCCACTTCCTGGTCGCTCTGAGTTTTAATCTGCAGGAGGCAAAAGGGATTCATGCCTTTGCCGGATTAGAACGGTTTTCCTAACAGCCTCACGTGGCACTTCAGGAACATTCTGAAACACTGGGACTGCCCTGGTGGCCAATGCAGGGGACTCAGGTTCGACCCCTGGTCCAGGAGGATTCCACAGGCCACAAGGATTCCACACCGCACCCAGA
Organism: Neotragus moschatus; assembly: GCA_006410615.1. Lineage (NCBI taxonomy): Eukaryota > Metazoa > Chordata > Mammalia > Artiodactyla > Bovidae > Neotragus > Neotragus moschatus. Next base: position 442,591 of record SJYA01000219.1, read on the forward strand.
GAGCAGCCCCGCTCGCGGTGACTGGAGAATGTCTGCGCACACTGCTCCCAGGCAGCAACTGGAGAGCACCAGCGCGCACTGTGCACCCAGAGAGCAGACCGGCTCGCGGCGACTGGAGAATGTCTGCGCACACCGCACCCAGGCAGCAACTGGAGAGCGCCCGCGCGCACTGTGTACCCAGTGCAGAAAAGAGCGTACACACAAGAGCAGCGCCGAGGCAGTCACGGGACTCACGCGCGCGCAGACAGACCACAGAGGCGCCGTGGGCCCTGCTCCAAGCCACCCCAGAAAGCAAGCATCAGAAGAAGGTGAGCCACACAAGCGCTTCGCTTCCCAGTGCACATAAAAGCTACACTTTTATATGTGTACACTCCACTGCGGTCTATTAAGCATGCCGCAGCATGAAGCATGCCTCAAAACGTCGATGTCCATAGCTTCATTGAAAATACTTTATGGCTAAAAAATGCTAACCATCACCAGACACTTTAGCACATCATAATCTCTTTGCAACTGTAACACAAAGCTCACTGATAACGGATCACCATAACAAATGTAAACATGATAAAAATGTTTGAACTATTGCAAGCATTACCAAAACGACATGGAGTGACACCGAGCAAGCAGGTGCTGCTGGACAAGGGTGTCGGCAGGCTTGCATGAGCAGGATTGCCACATTCACTTTATAAAACACACACACACACACACACACACACACACACACACAATATCAGGCCTTCTCTGGTGGCCCAGTGGTTAAGAAGCCAGTGCAGGGACACGCTGGATCCCTGGTCCAGAAAGATTCACACACCTCTCAGCAACTAAACCATGAACCATGACTATAGAAGCCTGCGCCCTAGAGCGCACTGCACAAGAGAAGCCCACGCACGGCAAGGAAGACCCGACACCATCAAAGACGATGGACACACGAAGAAACCACAATCCCTGCAAAGCACAACAGAGCCAAAGCACAATAAAACCAGGGGAGCCGAGCTCTAGACGCGGTTCGGAAAATCGTGATTACTAATTATTCATACCGGCAACTAAATGGATACTGAACGCCAGAATTATATTTTCAAAGGGTAAATAAATCCAAGCTTTCAGTAAGTTTGAATGTAAACTTTTATTGATACATATTTTGCTTTTAAGGTCTGCAGATAATTTTACATTTTAGATGAAAAACCTTTCGAAAGGTGAAGAAATTCTTTTTCTGCATTTATCACATAGCTGACTAAAGTTTAATTTTATAGACTCTGAACATAATTCTGCTCCATATTTTAATGTGTTATATCACTAGTATCAATACAACACAAGCCATAGGAAAGTCTGAATCACTGAAAAATTTACTTTATTGAATTGGAGGCAAGAAGACTACATTTTATGGAATACATGTATAAATTATGAATTATGTATGACTGTGACTCATCCATATATCTCAGACTTATCAACAGAATATTGAAATGTGTACAAATAATTAAATTCTGTCGTCTTGGGATCTCACAGACTGGCATCTTGCAGGGTTTGATTGAGGTCTATTTCTCAGACAGGAGGATGGAATCTATTTAACAGTTTGTCAGCTTGTTTCAGAACTTTAAATATTCATACTCGATATATGAGCACCCACTTACACTCTTCCCCTGGGTCTACGCATGCCAGAGTGGGCCTGACTGGCAGTGGGGCGCTGAGGAGGTTAGTTAGCCTCTGCGTGCCTGCCTTGCCGCACCTAAGAAAGGGATAGTAAGTAGCGCCTAGCTCGTACAGTTGTTAGAAGGACTGAGTTAATATTTACAAAGCACTTCTAACTCAGTCTGGCAGAGACGGCCTTGATAAGTGTTTTTAGACAGAGTGGGCCTCAGCACGGGAGCACAGGAATTATTTCTCAAGACCGACAAATGCATTCGATCAAATTTAACATCCATTTATTTTTTCAAACTCAAACAAGAAACTGAAGAGAAGCTCCTTAACTAGATCAACGCTACAGAGTAAACCTAAAGCAAACGCTGTCCTTGGCTGAGAATCTTAGCCTTACTCCTTTGAAGATTAGGAATAAGGCAAGGAAGTCAGGCCCATTACTACTACTCCACACTGCACTGGAGGTCCCGGCATTTTCAGCAGTTCAGTTCAGTCGCTCAGTCGTGTCCGACTCTCNGTCTCACTGCAAATAACCTTTATTCCAAAAGCACACTGTCAGTGCCTGGAGCCAGCTGGGCCTGGGATCTGAGTCCCAGCCCAGCCCCATGGTATCTGTGTGGGCCTGCAGGTTGGAAAGTTCTCCAATCTCCTGCGCCAGGCTGTGTACAAGCACACACACACACACACGCTGGAAAGTTCTCCAATCTCCTACGCCAGGCTGTGTACACACACACACACATACACACACACACACACACGTCGGAAAGTTCTCCAATCTCCTGCGCCAGGCTGTGTACACACACACACACACACGTTGGAAAGTTCTCCAATCTCCTGCGCCAGGCTGTGTGCAAGCACACACACACACACACACACACACACACACGTTGGAAGGTTCTCCAATCTCCTGCGCCAGGCTGTGTACACACACACACACACACACACACACACACACACACACACCGTATCCAGTCGAACGCCTCCAAAACTGCCTCCCGCTCCCCCTCCTCTCCTTCACCCTCGGGGAATTACAGTGGCACGTCTGGCACGCTCAGCGGCCAGGGCAGCCGGGGCTGCACCAGGACCTGCCGCCCACCGCTGACTTGAACGCCCCACCGCGGTGAGATGCCGGGGAGGAGCTGCAGTCCCAGCAGACTCCACTGAACAGTGTGAGCCGCCCGCTGGGCCTCACTCACCAGCTCAGCTCTTAAAGGCCTCCGAGGGACTCCCGGGGTGAGCCCTGACAGGGAGGGAGGAACAGGCAGGAGGGGCCGCACCGCACCCCACGCCAGATTGTTGGCGCGCAGTCTTGGAATCGCCCCAGCTCATCCCTAGTTGGAAAGCAGTCACGTGTGCAAATGTGCAAGCCCACACCACCCTGCACAAGTGTCGTGCCCTCTCAGAGGTGACAATCACAGCGATCTGGGGGACTCCTAGGTGGGTAAGGTCATTCCAAGGTCGTCAGGTCCATACCCCGTTTCTACACGTATCTAACCCCGAGTGACCGACATGGGTCCCACACCCCGCTTTTTCTTTTCGTTTTACAGCCTCACTGAATGCAGCCAGAGGGAATCCATTCTCCCAGCATTCTTGTGTGTGCACCATTCCCTCTCAAAGAGTGTTCTTTTTTTTTATTGCTCCTAAATCTTTCCTGGAGTAGCTAAAGCTTCCCTCTTAGTCCTAAGTAATGGAGGGAAGGGAAAACTAAAAATAGAAGGAGATTTACATGAGCCAAACACCTGTTAAGTTTTACCACATTCTTATTTAATCCTTCCAAGAACCCTGTGAGGCGGTGAGGCTGTTTTTGGTAGAAGATAAAGGCTTGGAGAAGCCCAGGTTTGCTTGGGATAAAGACTTCCTTTCCCAGCCGTCGGTGAAGCTAATTATAATCCTGAAACGGTTAGCGGGAGTATAGGGTTAGGTGTCTATCCCCAACATCGAGGAAGGGTACTTAATGGGGAGAAAGTGTGTCTTCCTTGCTCCCTTCTGCCAGCTGGAGCCCCATGTCTCAGAACACAAGCATCGTGGAGAAGGAAATGACTTCACGGCAGAAAGAGAGGAAGACAGATCTCGACACAGCGAGGCACGACGCCAGCACAGACCCACCTCTAAACTATCTGAACGTAAGGATGAGTCAACTTCTGTGTTGCTTAAGCCTCTTATTGGGGTTTTTTCTGCATTAATCGTAAATGGATACAAGGACCTATGTGTGAGGCCATCTTTTGCAGACCTTATCAACAGACTGTCCTGCTTCAGCCTTTAAAGGTTAAAGGGAACTTCTAGTATCACTGATCACCCTCACCGACAAGAGCAGCTGTTTTTAAAGACACTTTCTCTGAGGGGGAAGAACTAGAATCTTTACCGTTACCCCCAACTTCCCCACCAATGGCAACCAGAGCTTCAGAGAAGAATTTAGAAAATGTTATATTACTTCATATGGTAGGAAACAAGACACAATGGGGAAAAAAATTCATTGTAAAGAAAAAAGTAAAAAAAAAAAAAGAGATCAGGAAGGCCTATACATACACTTACAGCACTCAGAGTTTCCTAGCAGACAGAACAAAAAGGGAAACACAACCAACACGTGTGACTGCTGCTCAACAGCCACGTCCCAGGCCCGAAGGGCACTGCTCTGCAGCACTAGGGGGGGGCCCCTAAGGGCACTGCTCTGCGGCCGGGGCGGGGGGGCAGTGCGGCGTGCAGTCGTGAGTCCTGCAGTATACAGCGTTTAATCCTCCAGCCACCCAAGGTATGATTGTGAATTGCCACCCACATTTTACCGCTAAAGAAATCAAGGCAGAGTTAAGTAACTCTGCCCAAGGTCACCCACCTAGGAAATGTCAGAGCCAAGATTCCAATCCAGGGAATCAAGCGTCATAATCCAGGCTTTTAACCAAGGGGGTTGAGGTCAGCCTCACCTAGGTTCAAATCTCACTATCTGCTGCAGAGAGACCTGGGCGAGTGACTGCACCTCCCTGAGCTTCTATTTCCTCAGCTACCAGTGGAAATAATCTCAGAAACCAGGAAGAAAGCAGCAAGAAGAGAACACGAGGGGACTTTTCCTAGTGCCTGGGGCTACGCCAAACAAAAAGGAGAGACAAGGAGGACTAGGTGCCCTACGAGTCAAAAGACAGCGGACAGAAACTGCTAGAAGCTGCGGCCAGACCAGCCCTTCCTGTCCCCTGCCAGGACTCGCCAGGAGGCAGGGCAGGCAGCCCCAGCACCAACTCTCCCGACACAGGCTGTGTCCAGAAGGGCAGCCTTACAGACAGCAGCACGCTGGCCGTGGAGAGGCGACAGGCAAGCGATGAAGGTCACCGAGCAGGTGTCAGGAGGCGCCGTCAGAGGGAGGGCCCTCCAGAGCGCACAGAACCCACCCACCCCGCCCACTGCAGCCTACTCGGTCCAGCAGAGAGCAGGCCCTGCCCCTCCACCTCCTGCAGAAAGCCAGGAAGAGTCTGGGGTGGGAGTGACATAGCTTTACCTGAGGCACAAGACCCACAGCTCTGAGACACACTGGACTGCAATTTAATAACTAGAAGGGCCAGTAAGGCCCAGGAAGAGAACACAAAGGAACTCCATTAAGGGTGGGGAAATTCAAACCCATTTTTACCCACAAAGCACAAACACTCCTCGGTTAACTGGCCACATGGATGAACGAGCAGGAGGGTGGACACTGCTGGGGAGAGAGCCCCCCATGAGCCTGGGATGAGACAGGAGCCACTGTCCCTGTCAGCATATAGGTGGTGGTGGGATGGCCAGGGCCCTGCGGGAAGGACAGGGCGGGTCAAGCAGGAGCTCGGTGGAGACGGATGAGTGGGACTTCCAGCCACCCATCTGAGGCCTGAAGAGAAGAGAAAATAAATGCTGTCCTCAAAGCTCTGGCCTCCATGGAGGCTTACATTTGATGATGAGACACGTGGGGCTGGACTTCCCTGGTGGTCCAGGGGTTAAGAATCCACCTGCACGTGCAGGGGACATGGGTCCCATCCCTGGTCCAGGAGGATCCCACGTGCCGAGGGGCAACTAAGCCCGCGCCCCACAGCTACTGAGCTCACGAGCTCCAACCACTGAACCGTCGTGCCACGACTCCTGAAGCCGGTGCGCCTAAAGCCCGCGCCCCTCAACCAGAGAAGCCGCCGCAAGAGAAGCCCGCAGAGCACAGAGGGGCCCCGTTCGCTGCAGCCAGACGAAGCCCGAGTGCGGCAGTGAGGCCCAGCACAGCCAGAGCACTCTTGAAAATGCATAAAAAATTTTAGAAAGATGAGGCTTTTTCCTGGGTCCGATGCAACCAGAAGACACTTCCAGATATCTGATTGCAAAGTCACAGGATGACATCACTTTCAATGGTTCTCATAAACGGGGGGTGTTTCCACATTTGATCAAACCAGTCACAGGCCCGTGAAACCCAACTGTGTGCTTCCGTTTCCAATCTGTCACATCCTCTAGGAAGAGTTAGGCTTCCCTTGTGGCTCAGCTGGTAAAGAAACTGCCTGCAGTGAGGGAGACCTGGGTTTGATCCCTGGGTTGGGAAGATCCCCTGGAGAAGGGAAAGGCTACCCCTTCCAGTATTCTGGCCTGAAGAATCCCATGGACTGTAGAGTCCGTGGGGTCGCAAAGAGTCGGGCATGACTTCGCGGCTTTAACCTTCACTAGGAAGAGTTAAAATGCATCTCCCAGGAAGGAGAGACTTGGCGTGACGGAGTTCAGGTAGGTGGCCCTGGGCAGGGACACTTGCCCACAGTAGGCGCCTCGTAAGTGCGTGGTTGGCCCTTCATCGAGCTCAGATCAAGGCAGCTGTCCTCTGTCGGCTGAGCCGCTCTCATGCAGAGAAGTGGGGTCCCGAGGCGTGGGGCCTGGCTGCAGCCCAGCCACGGAGGGGCAGGGCTCCAACTCGAGCAGCCGCGAGTCACGAACCTCACAGATGGCAGAGAGAAGGCGGCTGCGAACACGCCTCCCGTCTCCAGTTCGGAAGAGCCAGCTTGGGGACGAGCTCTTATTTTCCCTCCCTCTCCTCTTCGTGTGATGTGTTTCTGACAGTAATCAGAGATCCATCCCCCTGGGAGCCAACAATAGTGATTAATGGTGTTAAATATAGCCAGAAACTGCCGGGGCAAAATCAGGCACCATGCATAAAACATCACCTCCTCGTCGGGCAGGCACATCAGCCGGGAGTCAGCGCCCTCCACCGGGCGCCCGGTCCCGCCGGCCTCCTCGTCTCCTGCCCACAGGGAGGAGTCTGCCAGGGGCCTGCCTTTCAGTCTGTGCCCGTACATGCCCCCGATGGACCTCAGGGACACCAGAGCCCTGAGGTGACCGTGAATACAGGAACTGCTGTGAATCTGAGATGAACAGATCCATGCTGCTATATATATATGTATAAAACAGACACCCAGCAAGGACTTCCTGCGTAGCACAGGCAACTATCCTCAGTATCTTTTAATAATCTATAAGGCAGAGGGGGACCTCCCTGGTGGCTCAGCTGGTAAAGAATCTGCCTGCAATGCAGGAGACCCAGGTTCAATCCCTGGGTCAGAAAGATCCCCTGGAGAAGAGAAGGGCAACCCACTCCAGTATTCTTGCCTGGAGAATCCCATGGACAGAGGAGCCTGCCGGGCTACAGTCCGTGAGGTCACAAGAGTGGAACATGACTTAGCAATTAAACCACCACCAGCACATAAGGCAAGAGGACCTGGAAAACGATAGCTATACGTACATGTGTGGCTGAATCACCGTGCTGCGCGCCTGAAACTAACACAACATTGTAAGTCGACTACGCGTTGTGTGCTAAGTCGCTTCCGTCAGGCTCGACTCTCTGCAATCCTAGGGGCTGTAGCCCGCCAGGCTCCTCTGTCCCTGGGATTCTCCAGGCAGGGATACTGGAGTGGGTTGCCGTGCCCTCCTCCAGGGGATCTTCCCATCCCAGGGATGGAACCCACGTCTCTACGTCTCCTGCACTGGCAGGCGGGCTCTTTACCACCAGCACCACACAGGAAGCCCCAATCAACTGTACATCAATTTTTCCAAAAGGAACTGCTGTGGAGGATGGAAAGAGGGTGCGCCTGGGCCCCACACAGAGCTGAGCTCAAATCCCAGCTCCTCCACTTCCTGGCTGCATGGCCACGGGCCAGTCACTCCCCACCTCTGAGCCTGTCCACTCTTCTGTGAACACGCCTGCTCACGGCCAACGGAGTGAGACTCAGACACTGAGAAAAAAAAAAAAAAAAAAACCCTTCCTCCTGCTGCCATCCCCAAATAGCTGTGTGACCCAGAGCAAGCTGCTCACCCTCTCGGAACCCAAGTTTCTCCCCTGCAAAACGGAGGTAGTGATGTCGACCTTCCCGGGCGTGGGGAATGCCTCTGCTGCTGCTCAGCCACTCAGGCACAGCTCACTTCTTGAAGCCTGTGGACGGCAGGGTGCCAGGCGTGCCCTTCTCTCACTAGCGCCCGGAGTTTACGCCCACGTCTCAGTACATCCTCCACCACGCTGCGGTGGCAGTGAGCGCCACATGAGCGCCAGGCGCTGTCCCGAGCTGACCCCCAGGACGCAGACACTGACTCTCACTCTCAGGGTCCCTCCTGGCAGTCTAGTGGGAACACAGGCAAGAAATTAAACAGACCAAGTAACAGGAAATTATGAGAGATTTTCTAAAGGAAAAGAAAACAGAAGCTAAAATAAACCGTAAACGGGGTTGGAAGGGGCTGTTCCGAGGAGGTGGAGATGAGAAGTGGCAGCCTTCCCGGGGCGTGGGAAGAGCTGTCTCCTCCCCGCAGCCAGTCTCGGGTCTCCCCAGCACGTGAGCAGCACTCCCGTCTGTGTCGGGTCCTCTCGCTCCTGGGGCAGCTGGGGACGGCCACAGCCACTCACCCCCCAAAGACCAGTGCACAACGCAGTCGTGACTGCGCCCGTCGCGCGTGCATGTTTGTCACTGTGAGCACAGTTGTGACTGCGCCCGTGACACGTGCGTGTGTCACTGTGGGCACGCGTGTGTGTCACTGTGAGCGTGCACTGCCGGGATTCTATGCGCCATTGAGCACAGGCATGACTGCGCCCGTCACACGTGCGTGTCACTGTGAGCACAGGCATGACTGCACCCGTCGGCACGCGTGTGTGTCACTGTGGGCACAGTCGTGACTGCGCCCGTCACGCGTGTGTGTCACTGTGGGCATGCACTGCCTGGATTCTATACACCATTGAGCACAGGCGTGACTGCGCCCATCACACGTGCGTGTGTGTCACTGTGAGCACAGTCGTGACTGCGCCCGTCGGCACGCGTGTGTGTCACTGTGAGCGTGCACTGCCGGGATTCTATGCGCCATTGAGCACAGGCGTAACTGCGCCCGTCACACGTGCGTGTGTGTCACTGTGAGCACAGGCGTGACTGTGCCCGTCGGCACGCGTGTGTGTCACTGTGGGCACAGTCGTGACTGCGCCCGTCACGCGTGTGTGTCACTGTGGGCATGCACTGCCTGGATTCTATGCACCATTGAGCACAGGCGTGACTGCGCCCATCACACGTGCGTGTGTGTCACTGTGAGCACAGTCGTGACTGCGCCCGTCGGCACGCGTGTGTGTCACTGTGAGCGTGCACTGCCGGGATTCTATGCGCCATTGAGCACAGGCGTAACTGCGCCCGTCACACGTGCGTGTGTGTCACTGTGAGCACAGGCGTGACTGTGCCCGTCGGCACGCGTGTGTGTCACTGTGGGCACAGTCGTGACTGCGCCCGTCACGCGTGTGTGTCACTGTGGGCATGCACTGCCTGGATTCTATGCACCATTGAGCACAGGCGTGACTGCGCCCTCCCCGCCCGCGTGTGTGTCACTGTGGGCACGCGTGTCTGTCACTGTGAGTGTGCACTGCCTGGATTCTATGCGCCATTAAGCGCACACACAAGCACCGTCAGAGGGGGAGGGACACACACAGACCTGGACTTCTGCCTCTGCCTTCCACTCTCTGGGCTCCCTTCCACACCTCCTGGGCATCCTCAGAGCCCACCTGGAGACCACTGGTAAGGAGCCCAGAGATGCAGAAACCAGAAGAAAGCAGCAAGAGGAGAACACGAGGGGATTCTTTTCCTAGTGCCTGGGTGGGTGTTCCTCTTCACGCTGCTTGTTGTGGTAACAAACAGGTGAGTGACAATCGATGGGGGACAGCCAGCAGGGTCACAGGACGTCCAGGCTCTGGAATAGTACCCAGGGGCTAAGGAGGACGGACCAGAACCGTAGCTATTGGCACGGAAGCACTTGCAGAGAGCGCGGCTGAATGACTGACGGCCGGGGAATGACTCTGAGATGATGGGACTATACGGAAGGGTCCACCTGGACCATCAGTGTGGTCCCAGAGTGGGAGCCAGGGAGGACTACGTCACCGGTCAGCGTCAGCTGCTCAGTCCTGTCCGACCCTTTGCGACCCCACGGACTGCAGCCCACAGTCCATGCGTGGGATTCTCCAGGCAAGAGCACTGGAGCGGGAAGCCATCCCCTTCTCTAGGTCACAGGTTCGGGTAATAAACGAAAGATTGGGGATAAACAAAGAAAGAGAAATTACCCCAAAGTGTATAATGCAATACTTATGCATTCATATAAAACTGCCTATGAAGAGAATTCACTTCTGTGTGCACGTAACTCCCACGTTTGCTCCTCTCTCCCCTTCGTTCCTCTTGGCCTCATGCTCACTCTCATCCCCTACTTTCTTCACCCTTCCTCTCGGGTCAGACAACTCAGACAGGAAAAGCAGAAAGATTCCAAACAAGAAGTAATACCTTATTGATCTGGCCCCCTTAACTCTCCAGAACACAGGCTGAAACTACAAAGCAAAACGAAATCTAACAGCCCAAAAGGATTATATGTTCTTCACCCAAGAAAAGTGCTTTGAGCTAATTACTCTTATTCCATACAATTTTAATAAGCCTATCAAACCGACTGTGGCAGACATGCCTGAAAGCGACCCCAGGGACCCACTCCATGGCATAATCCGCTCCCCTGACAGGAAGGCCGGCTTCTAACCAACAGACCATCACAAAGCCGGTGTGATATCACACCTACAACTGTGTCTCGTTACACCACTCTGTCTCAGTAGGCTGAGAGAGGGATGCCCCCCACCTCTCGCTGGCCTGGAAGCAGCAAAGCACCAGGCTGTAAACGGCCCATGAGGAGGCCACGAGGCCAAGCCTGCAGGAGCCACGGGGCCCTGAGGGTGCCCACAGGCCTGGAGGGCAGCCCCAGCCGGCAGCCAGGAAGAACTTACATCCTTGGTCATCCAACCACAGGGGACTGATTTCTGCCAGAACCCAAACGAGTTTTGAAAAGATTCTTCCCTGATCAAGCCTTCAAAGGAGAACAGAGCCCAGCCCACCCCACCGCAGCCATCAGACCCCAAGCACAAGACCCAGCTAAGCCATGCCTGGGCTCCCGGCCCACAGAAACCAAGCAGAAACACGTCCTGTTTCCCACCTCTAAACCTTGTTATTTGTCATGATGCGGCAAGCGAGAAGTAACGCGCTCATCAAATTGAGAAATAAAAGGGTGAACTGACGGTGAACCAGTATCTATAAGAAGAGGCCATCAGGACGAAGGAGGTGAGCACCCCCATCACAGCGGAGCACCACTGCCTAAGACGCAGGGCACCAGGGGCAGACCGGGGTGAAAGGAAAAGGGAGCCTCACAGTCTCAGCTGCCAGCGCAGCAACCTATCAGACCGAGGCTCTTACCACCAAACGGAACGGAAGGGACCACCGGAATCCTCTCCGCGAGAGTCAACAGCGGGCCTCCCCGGTGGCTCAGCGGTAAGGAACCTGCCTGCCAGTGCAGGGGACCGAGTCTGACCCCTGATCCGGAAGGCCCCACACGGTGGGGAGCAACAACGCCCACGGGCCTCAACTACTGAGCCTGGCTCTGGAGCCCGACGCCGCAACTGCGGGGCCCACACGGCCCAGAGCTGGCGCTCTGCAAGAGAAGGCGCCGGGAGAGGAGCACACGCCGCAAGCAGATGTGTATAAGAGACAGGGCGTGACTGCGCCCATCACACGTGCGTGTGTGTCACTGTGAGCACAGTCGTGACTGCGCCCGTCGGCACGCGTGTGTGTCACTGTGAGCGTGCACTGCCGGGATTCTATGCGCCATTGAGCACAGGCGTAACTGCGCCCGTCACACGTGCGTGTGTGTCACTGTGAGCACAGGCGTGACTGTGCCCGTCGGCACGCGTGTGTGTCACTGTGGGCACAGTCGTGACTGCGCCCGTCACGCGTGTGTGTCACTGTGGGCATGCACTGCCTGGATTCTATGCACCATTGAGCACAGGCGTGACTGCGCCCATCACACGTGCGTGTGTGTCACTGTGAGCACAGTCGTGACTGCGCCCGTCGGCACGCGTGTGTGTCACTGTGAGCGTGCACTGCCGGGATTCTATGCGCCATTGAGCACAGGCGTAACTGCGCCCGTCACACGTGCGTGTGTGTCACTGTGAGCACAGGCGTGACTGTGCCCGTCGGCACGCGTGTGTGTCACTGTGGGCACAGTCGTGACTGCGCCCGTCACGCGTGTGTGTCACTGTGGGCATGCACTGCCTGGATTCTATGCACCATTGAGCACAGGCGTGACTGCGCCCATCACACGTGCGTGTGTGTCACTGTGAGCACAGTCGTGACTGCGCCCGTCGGCACGCGTGTGTGTCACTGTGAGCGTGCACTGCCGGGATTCTATGCGCCATTGAGCACAGGCGTAACTGCGCCCGTCACACGTGCGTGTGTGTCACTGTGAGCACAGGCGTGACTGTGCCCGTCGGCACGCGTGTGTGTCACTGTGGGCACAGTCGTGACTGCGCCCGTCACGCGTGTGTGTCACTGTGGGCATGCACTGCCTGGATTCTATGCACCATTGAGCACAGGCGTGACTGCGCCCATCACACGTGCGTGTGTGTCACTGTGAGCACAGTCGTGACTGCGCCCGTCGGCACGCGTGTGTGTCACTGTGAGCGTGCACTGCCGGGATTCTATGCGCCATTGAGCACAGGCGTAACTGCGCCCGTCACACGTGCGTGTGTGTCACTGTGAGCACAGGCGTGACTGTGCCCGTCGGCACGCGTGTGTGTCACTGTGGGCACAGTCGTGACTGCGCCCGTCACGCGTGTGTGTCACTGTGGGCATGCACTGCCTGGATTCTATGCACCATTGAGCACAGGCGTGACTGCGCCCATCACACGTGCGTGTGTGTCACTGTGAGCACAGTCGTGACTGCGCCCGTCGGCACGCGTGTGTGTCACTGTGAGCGTGCACTGCCGGGATTCTATGCGCCATTGAGCACAGGCGTAACTGCGCCCGTCACACGTGCGTGTGTGTCACTGTGAGCACAGGCGTGACTGTGCCCGTCGGCACGCGTGTGTGTCACTGTGGGCACAGTCGTGACTGCGCCCGTCACGCGTGTGTGTCACTGTGGGCATGCACTGCCTGGATTCTATGCACCATTGAGCACAGGCGTGACTGCGCCCATCACACGTGCGTGTGTGTCACTGTGAGCACAGTCGTGACTGCGCCCGTCGGCACGCGTGTGTGTCACTGTGAGCGTGCACTGCCGGGATTCTATGCGCCATTGAGCACAGGCGTAACTGCGCCCGTCACACGTGCGTGTGTGTCACTGTGAGCACAGGCGTGACTGTGCCCGTCGGCACGCGTGTGTGTCACTGTGGGCACAGTCGTGACTGCGCCCGTCACGCGTGTGTGTCACTGTGGGCATGCACTGCCTGGATTCTATGCACCATTGAGCACAGGCGTGACTGCGCCCATCACACGTGCGTGTGTGTCACTGTGAGCACAGTCGTGACTGCGCCCGTCGGCACGCGTGTGTGTCACTGTGAGCGTGCACTGCCGGGATTCTATGCGCCATTGAGCACAGGCGTAACTGCGCCCGTCACACGTGCGTGTGTGTCACTGTGAGCACAGGCGTGACTGTGCCCGTCGGCACGCGTGTGTGTCACTGTGGGCACAGTCGTGACTGCGCCCGTCACGCGTGTGTGTCACTGTGGGCATGCACTGCCTGGATTCTATGCACCATTGAGCACAGGCGTGACTGCGCCCATCACACGTGCGTGTGTGTCACTGTGAGCACAGTCGTGACTGCGCCCGTCGGCACGCGTGTGTGTCACTGTGAGCGTGCACTGCCGGGATTCTATGCGCCATTGAGCACAGGCGTAACTGCGCCCGTCACACGTGCGTGTGTGTCACTGTGAGCACAGGCGTGACTGTGCCCGTCGGCACGCGTGTGTGTCACTGTGGGCACAGTCGTGACTGCGCCCGTCACGCGTGTGTGTCACTGTGGGCATGCACTGCCTGGATTCTATGCACCATTGAGCACAGGCGTGACTGCGCCCATCACACGTGCGTGTGTGTCACTGTGAGCACAGTCGTGACTGCGCCCGTCGGCACGCGTGTGTGTCACTGTGAGCGTGCACTGCCGGGATTCTATGCGCCATTGAGCACAGGCGTAACTGCGCCCGTCACACGTGCGTGTGTGTCACTGTGAGCACAGGCGTGACTGTGCCCGTCGGCACGCGTGTGTGTCACTGTGGGCACAGTCGTGACTGCGCCCGTCACGCGTGTGTGTCACTGTGGGCATGCACTGCCTGGATTCTATGCACCATTGAGCACAGGCGTGACTGCGCCCATCACACGTGCGTGTGTGTCACTGTGAGCACAGTCGTGACTGCGCCCGTCGGCACGCGTGTGTGTCACTGTGAGCGTGCACTGCCGGGATTCTATGCGCCATTGAGCACAGGCGTAACTGCGCCCGTCACACGTGCGTGTGTGTCACTGTGAGCACAGGCGTGACTGTGCCCGTCGGCACGCGTGTGTGTCACTGTGGGCACAGTCGTGACTGCGCCCGTCACGCGTGTGTGTCACTGTGGGCATGCACTGCCTGGATTCTATGCACCATTGAGCACAGGCGTGACTGCGCCCATCACACGTGCGTGTGTGTCACTGTGAGCACAGTCGTGACTGCGCCCGTCGGCACGCGTGTGTGTCACTGTGAGCGTGCACTGCCGGGATTCTATGCGCCATTGAGCACAGGCGTAACTGCGCCCGTCACACGTGCGTGTGTGTCACTGTGAGCACAGGCGTGACTGTGCCCGTCGGCACGCGTGTGTGTCACTGTGGGCACAGTCGTGACTGCGCCCGTCACGCGTGTGTGTCACTGTGGGCATGCACTGCCTGGATTCTATGCACCATTGAGCACAGGCGTGACTGCGCCCATCACACGTGCGTGTGTGTCACTGTGAGCACAGTCGTGACTGCGCCCGTCGGCACGCGTGTGTGTCACTGTGAGCGTGCACTGCCGGGATTCTATGCGCCATTGAGCACAGGCGTAACTGCGCCCGTCACACGTGCGTGTGTGTCACTGTGAGCACAGGCGTGACTGTGCCCGTCGGCACGCGTGTGTGTCACTGTGGGCACAGTCGTGACTGCGCCCGTCACGCGTGTGTGTCACTGTGGGCATGCACTGCCTGGATTCTATGCACCATTGAGCACAGGCGTGACTGCGCCCATCACACGTGCGTGTGTGTCACTGTGAGCACAGTCGTGACTGCGCCCGTCGGCACGCGTGTGTGTCACTGTGAGCGTGCACTGCCGGGATTCTATGCGCCATTGAGCACAGGCGTAACTGCGCCCGTCACACGTGCGTGTGTGTCACTGTGAGCACAGGCGTGACTGTGCCCGTCGGCACGCGTGTGTGTCACTGTGGGCACAGTCGTGACTGCGCCCGTCACGCGTGTGTGTCACTGTGGGCATGCACTGCCTGGATTCTATGCACCATTGAGCACAGGCGTGACTGCGCCCATCACACGTGCGTGTGTGTCACTGTGAGCACAGTCGTGACTGCGCCCGTCGGCACGCGTGTGTGTCACTGTGAGCGTGCACTGCCGGGATTCTATGCGCCATTGAGCACAGGCGTAACTGCGCCCGTCACACGTGCGTGTGTGTCACTGTGAGCACAGGCGTGACTGTGCCCGTCGGCACGCGTGTGTGTCACTGTGGGCACAGTCGTGACTGCGCCCGTCACGCGTGTGTGTCACTGTGGGCATGCACTGCCTGGATTCTATGCACCATTGAGCACAGGCGTGACTGCGCCCATCACACGTGCGTGTGTGTCACTGTGAGCACAGTCGTGACTGCGCCCGTCGGCACGCGTGTGTGTCACTGTGAGCGTGCACTGCCGGGATTCTATGCGCCATTGAGCACAGGCGTAACTGCGCCCGTCACACGTGCGTGTGTGTCACTGTGAGCACAGGCGTGACTGTGCCCGTCGGCACGCGTGTGTGTCACTGTGGGCACAGTCGTGACTGCGCCCGTCACGCGTGTGTGTCACTGTGGGCATGCACTGCCTGGATTCTATGCACCATTGAGCACAGGCGTGACTGCGCCCATCACACGTGCGTGTGTGTCACTGTGAGCACAGTCGTGACTGCGCCCGTCGGCACGCGTGTGTGTCACTGTGAGCGTGCACTGCCGGGATTCTATGCGCCATTGAGCACAGGCGTAACTGCGCCCGTCACACGTGCGTGTGTGTCACTGTGAGCACAGGCGTGACTGTGCCCGTCGGCACGCGTGTGTGTCACTGTGGGCACAGTCGTGACTGCGCCCGTCACGCGTGTGTGTCACTGTGGGCATGCACTGCCTGGATTCTATGCACCATTGAGCACAGGCGTGACTGCGCCCATCACACGTGCGTGTGTGTCACTGTGAGCACAGTCGTGACTGCGCCCGTCGGCACGCGTGTGTGTCACTGTGAGCGTGCACTGCCGGGATTCTATGCGCCATTGAGCACAGGCGTAACTGCGCCCGTCACACGTGCGTGTGTGTCACTGTGAGCACAGGCGTGACTGTGCCCGTCGGCACGCGTGTGTGTCACTGTGGGCACAGTCGTGACTGCGCCCGTCACGCGTGTGTGTCACTGTGGGCATGCACTGCCTGGATTCTATGCACCATTGAGCACAGGCGTGACTGCGCCCATCACACGTGCGTGTGTGTCACTGTGAGCACAGTCGTGACTGCGCCCGTCGGCACGCGTGTGTGTCACTGTGAGCGTGCACTGCCGGGATTCTATGCGCCATTGAGCACAGGCGTAACTGCGCCCGTCACACGTGCGTGTGTGTCACTGTGAGCACAGGCGTGACTGTGCCCGTCGGCACGCGTGTGTGTCACTGTGGGCACAGTCGTGACTGCGCCCGTCACGCGTGTGTGTCACTGTGGGCATGCACTGCCTGGATTCTATGCACCATTGAGCACAGGCGTGACTGCGCCCATCACACGTGCGTGTGTGTCACTGTGAGCACAGTCGTGACTGCGCCCGTCGGCACGCGTGTGTGTCACTGTGAGCGTGCACTGCCGGGATTCTATGCGCCATTGAGCACAGGCGTAACTGCGCCCGTCACACGTGCGTGTGTGTCACTGTGAGCACAGGCGTGACTGTGCCCGTCGGCACGCGTGTGTGTCACTGTGGGCACAGTCGTGACTGCGCCCGTCACGCGTGTGTGTCACTGTGGGCATGCACTGCCNCACCTTCTGGAATATCACTTAAAACTACTGTGGAGGGTCGGCAGTATTCCCCGCGCCCTCCCCTTATATCCCTGTGTCTCTTCGTCTTTCGCCTGGGAGATGGCACCCTCTTCATGGTGCCCCTTCGCCTGCCCAGCGCCTGCCTGCCCCGCTCTCCACGGGCGGCCCCAGGTTGGCTCTGCTTATCTGCCAGTCGGCCGGTCTGTTTTGTGTGGTGTCTGCTGGCTGAGGCACTTGGTGCCTTATGCTTGTGTCCTGAGCTAGGCTGGCCGGCCGCAGAGGGAGAGGCGGCCCGTCTCCACTGGTGGCTGACACTCCGTGTCCTGTGCGACTGCGGCCCCCTGGCGTGCCCTGGAGCTGAGTCCTTGCGCCCTCGAGAGGAGGAGGGGTCCAGGCCTGCGTGGCCGCGGTGTGAGGGGCCCTGTCTCCAGGCCTCCTCCACGTGGAGGCGCTGGTGCGCGCCTGCCCAGTCGCCTCATCGCCTCCAGCTCTTGGCAACCCCTTGGGCTCAGCCCCCAGACTCCTCTGTCCAGGGGCCTTTCCCCACAAGAATTCTGGAGCGGGTTACCGTGCCCTCCTCCAGGAGATCTCCTGACCCAGGTACCAAACACAGGTCTCCTGTGTGTCCTGCACTGGCAGGGGGCTCTTTACCACCAAGCCACTGGAGAACCCCATGTGAGCGTCTGTTTCTCTTTTAAGGAAGAGAAGTTCTGTTTTCTGGGGTATGTGCTTCTTGGGTTCCGCTAGCCTGGAATTCTGCAATGAGCAGCAGCTCTTAGCCTGAGCTGGGAAAAAGGGGAATCTTAGCCAGTTGGCTGCAAGCCTGTGAACTGTTAATAACTTAGGACTTACGGGTTTCTGGGGTGGGTCCTCTGTTGCCCTCTAGATCTAAACAGGCGTCCGTCTTCCATCCTGCCTTGAACTGTGCGGGCTGGGCAGGTGGTCTGACCATTCCGGGCCTCCTGGTCTGGTCTCCGATGTGGGAGGACGGCCTTTCCCGTACGTGCCTTGTAGGTTGAGCCCTGTGTGTGAAGAAAAGGGCCGTATGCTTGGAGGAATGGTTTATATTCACACGTTTCTCCCAGAGTTCAGAAACTGAACTTCTGTTCTTTTTTCCTCATTGTTTGGAAGGTCCACGTAGTCAAAGCCGTGGTTTTTCCAGTAGTCATGTGCAGATATCAGAGTTGGACCATTAAGAAGGCTGAGTGAACTGTGGTGCTGGAGAAGACTCTTGAGAGTCTCTTGGACTGTAGGGAGATCCAACCAGTCCATCCTAAAGGAAATCAGTCCTGAATATTCATTGGAAGGACTGATGCTGAAGCTGAAGCTCCAGTACTTTGGCCACCTGATGCGGAGAGCCCACTCTTCAGAAAAGACCCTGATGCTGGGAAAGACTGAAGGTGGGAGGAGAAGGGAGTAGCAGAGGATGAGATGGTTGGATGGCATCACCGACTCGATGGACCTGAGTTTGAGCAAACTCCAGGTGATAGTGAAGGACAGGGAAGCCTGACATGAAGCATTCCATGGAGTTGCAGAGTCAGACACGACTTAACAGCTGAAGAATAACAGTAGGAAAGATANGGGAGTAGCAGAGGATGAGATGGTTGGATGGCATCACCGACTCGATGGACCTGAGTTTGAGCAAACTCCAGGTGATAGTGAAGGACAGGGAAGCCTGACATGAAGCATTCCATGGAGTTGCAGAGTCAGACACGACTTAACAGCTGAAGAATAACAGTAGGAAAGATATTTCAGCGCTTTCCAGGTGCTCCTCCAAAGCTGTCTGTGTGTCAGCCCATCGGCTCCTCAGGAGGTGAGCCCCTCGCTTCTCCCCATTTTACAGATGGAGGAGACTGAGGCCAGGGAGGCAGCGGGGTTGCTGAGAGTGATGGCCATGGCTTAGAGGAGACACAGGGTAGGGTGAGTGACCTTGGAACCTCTGCTCTGTCACCTGTGAAGTGGAAGCAGCCCCAATGCTTGGCGGGTGTGCCGGGTGGGTGTGTGGGCGGGCAGGCGGGTGTGTGGGCAGGCGTGCGGGCGGGTGTGGNGCTGGATAGCATCACTGAGATGGACATGAGTCTGAGTGAACTCTGGGAGTTGGTGATGGACAGGGAGGCCTGGCGTGCTGCGATTCATGGGGTCGCAAAGAGTCGGACACAACTGAGCGACTGAACTGAACAGTTTTCTTGGTTGTTCAGATGGTAAAGAGCGTGCCTGCAATGCAGGAGATCTGGGTTCAATCCCTGGGTCAGGAAAATCCCCTGGAGGAGGGCACTGCAACCCACTCCGGTCTTCTCACCTGGAGAATCCCATGGACAGAGGAGCCTGGCAGGCTAAGGTCCATGGGGTCGCAAAGAGTCAGACACAACACTTTTCACTTTTCCAAATCTGCACGTGCAGGCAGGAGTGCCCCGGACCCTCTGCGCGGCTCCCTCTGCTGGAGCCTCAGGGCGCCCCTCGCCCGCACCCGCCCTTCCCTCGCGCTCCTGCTTCGTGCAGATCCCATCCGTCTGGGCTCTGAGGCCAGCGCCCTCAGCCGCAGCCCACGCCTCCCCTCCCACGTCCTATTAATAAAACAAAGTAGAAGTTAAAGTACTTCTAACACACCCCCAGTCTGCTTTCAAGAGGGTCAGATGGTTTGAAATTCTAATTTGCTTTCCAAGCTCTTAAAATAATTTTACAAGAGCCGCAGCGCCGCCGCCCCCTCCCCGCCCGCACCACAGCAGGCCCAGGCGGCANCCTATTAATAAAACAAAGTAGAAGTTAAAGTACTTCTAACACACCCCCAGTCTGCTTTCAAGAGGGTCAGATGGTTTGAAATTCTAATTTGCTTTCCAAGCTCTTAAAATAATTTTACAAGAGCCGCAGCGCCGCCGCCCCCTCCCCGCCCGCACCACAGCAGGCCCAGGCGGCAGGGCTCCCAGGCAACACGTCAGAAGCATGAGGAGGACAGTGGGCACCACGAGGACGGCAAGCAGCTCCCTGCCCCCAGGCCCCGGGCCCGTCTCGGGCAGGACCCCCGCCCCCCCCCGGGCCGCAGCTCTCCCATCTCTAACGAAACAGGAGGCGTTCCAAGTCTGCTCAGGGTAACGTCCCTTCCTGGCCGCGGCGAGTCACGAATTCAGAGCCACTGACCCGGTCTGGACTTCTGGACTGTGATGACAGTCCTCAGGGCTCATCCAGGTGCAGCCCCCCTCCCCGGGCACGTGGAATAAACGTCCCAGCCCTGGGCAGGGCCAAGAGTCCAGTTCTGGCCTGGGACATGTGAGCAAAGGCACTGCGCCGTCTCCTTCGCTGCCCCTTAGCAGTGACCACAGAGGCCCTGGGGCTTCCCAGGGGGTGCGGGGAAAGACCCCCCGCAGTGCAGGCGACAAGAGACACGGGTTCCATCCCCGGGTCGGGAAGATCCCCCGGAGAAGGGAATGGCAGCTCACTCCAGGATCCCTGCCTGGAGAATCCCATGGACAGAGGAGCCCGGCGGGCCCAAGTCCATGGCGTCACAGAGTGTCAGACGCGGCAGAGAGAGCAGACAGTAACAGGAGAAGCGCCACGCCGAGGTGGCGGAGCCACGGTCCACCCTGGGTCTCGAGTTACAAAGCGGGAGGGGGCCATCCCGGAGAGCCGCCAACGCACCTCAGCCCTGCCACAGGCAAAAGCCAGGTCTGCCTGCCTCGGCCACTGAGGCTGCAGGACATATTTATCAGAGCAGCATGGCCTGGCCTCACCCGACTAACATGGGTACTATTTCTGATCTGATAATGAGGAATCGGGGCAGAAAGTAAAGGGGCCCTCCATGAATTCACACACCGACAGCAGCCAAATCCAGTGAGCAGAGACTTCCCAGTGGTTCAGTGGATAAGACTCCACACTGCCTATGCAGCGGGCTCGGGCTTGATCCCTGCGCAATGTGGCCGGGAGATTTAAAAAAAAGCAGACAGTGAGACAAGACTGAACGGGCAAGGGGGTGAGTGTTGGGGGTGTTGGACTGCCTCTAACGCGAGCCAGGTGCAAGGAGCAGGGCAGAGCCAGCTTCCAGCAAGGTCCACCTCGGCTGAATGTTAAAGGGATGAACAGAGGCGGAGGAAGGAAAGCTCTGAAAGAGGAACCAGCAGGTGCAAATACTCAGAGGAAACGTCAAACACGGAGCTATGGGCTGTCGAACGCGGCTGGCATCTCGGGGGTGGGCAGGGAGACAGGGCTGCAGGGGCAGGAGCCCCGCGGGGAGGGGCGACCAGAGGCTTTCCCAGGGCGCACCCGGAAAGCCAGGGCAGAGGCGCCGGCATTTGTGTCCGTCCGACCCAGAAGAGCCTGTCATCGGTCCACCTGTCGCCGCCCNGGCTGGCATCTCGGGGGTGGGCAGGGAGACAGGGCTGCAGGGGCAGGAGCCCCGCGGGGAGGGGCGACCAGAGGCTTTCCCAGGGCGCACCCGGAAAGCCAGGGCAGAGGCGCCGGCATTTGTGTCCGTCCGACCCAGAAGAGCCTGTCATCGGTCCACCTGTCGCCGCCCCATCGGCCGCTCAGCTCTGGCACTTCTGCAGCCCGCAGGAGTGTCAGTCAGCGACGGGGAGGGTGGGCTCCCGGGACCCACCCCCGCCGGCAACGGGTTCAATCACAGAGACTGCACCTGAGGGCAGTCAGACCCCACCTGAGCCCAGGCAGAGCAGGAGAGGCCTCAGATCTCTAGCCATCCCCCTTCCTGTACAGAGAAGCGGGCACAGAGAGGGGAGGAACTCGCCCAGAGCCTCCAGCAAACCCACGGCACAGCACGGTGACCGGCCCCAGCGCCGTTCGATCACGACTCCACTTCTTAGACCCTGGGGTCCCTGGGATTTACGTTCACCAGAAACTGGCCCTTCGCTGATTCAGCAGCCACGCCCAACAACACACCTTCCACCGAGTGGCTGTTAGCTCTGGCTTGATACGCACGGAGGAGGGGAAAGATGACCCAGGATCTCAGGGGCGGACGCTGAGCTTGGACGGCTTCCCGGTCCGGCAGAACAGGCCCTGCACTCCGCCAGCCCTGGCTCCTCCCCGCCCGCACTCCCCAGGAGCCTGAAAGACACCCTGGGGTGTGGCCGAGAGTGCTTCAGCCTCGCAGCCCCTCTGCACCGTGAGGCTCCCCTGAGAAGAAGCAGGCCCTGTGCACCAAGACCAGAAGAATCTCGAGGCCTGGTGCCGGGAACCACTTCCTGCTCACCCCGGAAGGGACGCTGGCTGCCGGCAGGACGCGTGCTACTGGGTACACACGAATCTCAGGATGCAGCCACTCCCAGCTGGCCCCAGGCCTGAGCCTGTCTCCCACCCAGCTCTCAGAGCAGCCAACGGGCGCCCCCACCCGCGACGCCAGCCTGCGCAGCACAGACTCGAGGGGAGAAAAGGCAGGGGAAAGGGCCCAGCCCCGATGGCAGGCTCCAGCATGCCGCCCACCACCATGCTGCCCTCCGCAGTCAGGGCAGACATCACTAATCAACCACGGACTCTCCCGGCTGAGCACAGCCTGGAGTCCCTCCACAGCCCATTCCGGGCAGCAGCGGGCGTCTATCAGAGCTGGCGCACGAGAGGAAAGCCACTTTCCACACCTGCCATCGCAGCCACGGACCTCAGACACAAGGGCTGCCTTTCACCTCTGGGCACACGTTTGTCTGATGTCGTGAGTGAAAGAATCAGGACACGCCTAGAAGTGGAAGGAAGCTTGCCTGGAAAAGGGGTTTCAAGTGGCACCCTGCTGCGCAGGAGCTGCTGGCGTCTGCGTGCTGTGAACACCAGGCAGCGCTCGGGGAGGCCCCGAGGCTCCTCGAGAGCCAGGACACGGAGTTCAGACTTCCTGAAGGGCCTGGCAGGGTACGGCGTGTCAGCACCCGCACTTTCACTTCCTCTGCTGTGGTTACTGGCTTAGAAAAAGGAAGGGTAAACGTGAAAAGCAGGGTCACCCTAAGGACTGGTGCTAGAACCAGGCTTACTTAAAACCCTCACAAGTGCGCCAGGCAAAAGAAGGTGCACGAGACTGCCCAGACTGCCAAGGCTGCAGATGGTGCCGCCTGCCTGCGAGGGGAAACGAGGCCATCAGGCCGCGTGGCAGGGGAGGAAGAAGCGGGCGGTGGCAGCGAAGCCAGGAAGCCCAGAGCAGGGGCAAGGCAAGGTCAGGACCAACACGGAAGCTCCTGCAGCCGCTCCAGGGACCGAGCCTCCCAGATTCACTGGCCCCAGGGGCTGACACAGAGTCTGGTTCAAAGCCATCATCTCCTAGGTCCACAGCAGCACCTCCCCAAGAGGACAGTTCTTCCCAGAGCTGGTGGGAAAGGCAAGGTGAAGGCTGCTTGGGCAGGCCGCGTCCCCCAGGACCTCCCACTACTCCCATCACGAGTTTCTGTCCACGGCTTCCTGTGGCCCTCAGGGACAGGTCATCAGTCTTGGTCCGGCAGAAGAGGCTAAAGGCACAAACCCCATCCCTGTCCCTTCCTGCCTGTGTGACCCTGGCCAGTGACCCCACCACCTGCCCCTCGGCACCTCCGCAGTAGAGATAACGATGGTGTTCCCAGCACTGAGGACAAGAGGGGATGCACCCTGCACTCCACAGACACCCCGGGGGCCTCTATCCTCAGTCTGTACAAGACCTCCCACAGCTTTCTTCTCCAAGCCTCAGAGAGAAACAGCAGTCACGTGGAACCCTCTGCCATCTCTCAGACACGCTGCTCTCCTATCGTGTGCCCTTCGGCCTGCAGTGACCTTCCTTCACCCCACCTTACACTCCAGGTAACTTCTCTGCTTCCAGTCCTTTCACTGAAGGAGGCCTCCAGGAAGCCCCTCTGACTCTGCCAAGTAGACCAGTTGCTTCCCCGCTGTTCGAGGATACCCCTTCTAGCTCTAAGACCCCTTCTGCACCCCACACTGGCTTTACTAGCCTCTGTCAGTCCACCCCACCAGACAGAGACATCTAGGGCAGGTGAGGGTTAGAAGGAGAGAGGTTGGGAGAAAGCCCAAGGAGCTCCGAGAGCGAAGTGCTCGCATCTAGACAGGGTGTGAGGCGAAGCCAGGCCGAGGCCCAGAAAGCACCCTCCTTGGGGACTGAAGGGGCTGTGAGTGTTCGCTGTCCGCAGTCACAGGTGACCTGCGAGGCTGCAGCCTTTTGAAGGCCCACCCTGTCCAGGCCTACAACGGCTGCCTTTGAGCGTCACCTCTGGGCACACCGGAGCTTTCCGCTGATGGCGCGTACCTGGCCGGCTATCCTGCCCGGCCTCTGGCGGCCCCATCCGCTTCTCCCTACAAAGCCTCCTGCCTGCCCAGCCTGCTGCTGGTTTAATCAACTTCATGGCTACCCCCACCCCAAGGGGCCCCTCTTTCCTTCACTTCCGCAGTTAACTGAGGCTCCGGAAGCCCAGCGGTGCGGTGGGTAGGGTGCAGCCTCTACAGACCCCTCCCAGGACCATTCTTGCCCCTGCTCCGCTGGACACCTTGGGCCCCAGACTTCCGGCCTGATGTCAGCCCTGGGTCTCTACTTGTTAGGTGAGCTTGGGCCAAACACTGCCCCATCTGACCTCAGTTTCTCTCCAGGTAGGTTGAGAGAGTCAGAGTTAACTCTGCTCTGATCTCACAAGTCCCTTCCAAAGAGCCACCGGGACCACGCTCCCTGAATCCCGGGAGGAAGCACTTCCCAGGAACCTCTAGACTTCTCTCTCCTCACTCCCAGGCTCCAAGGCCAAGGCTCCCACATATGAATCAGATTTTTTTTAATGAACCCTGTGTCAAAGGAGAAGGCACAGCCTGACAAGCAGACACATCCCACTAGGTGAGAGGGGACGCCTGTCACCCGGGATCGGAGGAGACCCTGGCGCCAGCCTTCTGGGAGGTGCGCCTCAGCCTCCTTCCGGCTGCCCTGGGCATCACCCGCCACCATCAGCACTCAGCCTGGCGCTCTCAGGCGTGCTAAGCTGCTTCAGGTGTGTCTGGCTTTTTGCAGCCCTCTGAGCTGTGGCCCGCCAGGCTCCTCTGTCCGTGAGATTCTCCAGGCACGAGTACCAGAGTGGGTAGCCACGCCCTTCCCCAGGGGATCGTCCCGACCCGGGGATCGAGCCCGCGTCTGCTACGTCTGCCTGTACTGGGAAGCAGGTTCTCTACCACGGGCGCCCCCAGCTGCTGTCAAAGCNCTCTGAGCTGTGGCCCGCCAGGCTCCTCTGTCCGTGAGATTCTCCAGGCACGAGTACCAGAGTGGGTAGCCACGCCCTTCCCCAGGGGATCGTCCCGACCCGGGGATCGAGCCCGCGTCTGCTACGTCTGCCTGTACTGGGAAGCAGGTTCTCTACCACGGGCGCCCCCAGCTGCTGTCAAAGCAGGGAGAGCTCTGACGTCACCCCCTTGCTGACTGCACTCCAGGCCCCCGGCCCGTGTGCTCCTGAAACTCGCGCAGGCGCGCACCTCGGGGCCCCGCACTTGCTGGCCCTCTGCTGGTGCCCTGCCCCCGCCCCCCCCCCGACAGCTGCACGGCCTGCACTCTCTACCACTCGAGTCGCTACTCAGACGGCACCCTGTCAGTGGGCCTTTCTTGGCCCCTGGGGAGTTAAAACCAGAAGCTTCCTGAAGTGCTCTCCAGAATCCCAGGCCCACTCCCTGCTTTATCTCTCCCTTTGCACTGGCCACCATCCAACATTCCGTAAGCTCCAAATGAGCAGGGGTGTTTGTCTGCCTGACATTTACCGAGTGAGTACCTACGAGGTACCAGGAGCGGTGTCTAGCCCTGAAGACGTAACAGTGGACCAGGCAGTCCACACACCCGCCTTGGCACACCTCTGAGCCAGTAATGAGCCAAGGTGCCCAGTGTGGCGAAACCAAGGGCACCACAGCTGCTGAGCTGGCAGAAGAGTGCCCCCCTTCCCAAAGGGGGAAAAGTATGACCAGGACCAATACAGGAAGCCTCGGTTTGTACGGCTGCTGAGCCTTTGGTCACAAAAGCCCCCTACTGTCCCACCCCCGCACCAGAACCAAATGAGCCCAGATTTGGGGCTCAGAGAATCCCGGTCTTTAACTCTGACCTGCTGTCTGCAGTATGCACTTCAGCTAGTGGCTGTCTGTGAAAAGGAATGAAGAGACACCTCTGGGATCCTTGTGAGAGCGGGCCCCCATCTCACTACTCCCAACGAGGCAGGCGTTGCAGACTGACTGCGCCGTACCCTCCTCATCACCCCACAGAGGTGGCATCACTGCCCAGAGAAGGGAAGCGCAGAAACCCGGCCAGCCCCCGGAAGCCAGCATGGGCCAAGCGCTGTGCTAGCACTGCGCACCGCTGCTTCACTTAACCTCTCGTCCTCAGCGATCAGTGCAGAGAAACAGAGGAAAAGAACAGAATGGGAAAGACTAGAGATCTCTTCAAGAAAATGAGAGATACCAAGGAACATTTCATGCAAAGATGGGCTCGATTAAGGGCAGAAATGGTATGGACCTAACAGAAGCAGAAGATATTAAGAAGAGGTGGCAAGAATACACAGAAGAACNGGGAGGCCTGGCGTGCTGCGATTCATGGGGTCGCAAGGAGTCGGACACGACTGAGTGACTGAACTGAACCACCCCTGTGAGAGGGATCCTCCTCCTATCTCCACTTTACAGACAGGGAAAGGAGGAACGGAGAGGTCGAGAATGGCACCCACAGTCACACAGCCCAGGGGAGAGCAGGCCGAGCCCCCGCAGCACCGTCTCTCTCTCCTCCAAGCGAGACCACTCCCCACATGACGCAGATTGGGACGGAAACTGGCAGTCTAGAAAAGCTCATTCCGGACGCAGTGCCGTGGGACTTGCAGGCACCGAGACACACACGTGCCGAGTGGGGCTGAGCGACCCCTTGCCCGGCCATTGCTGAGAGAATGCAGTCCACGCGCTCCCACTGGGGCTGGGCGAGCCCCTTGCCCGGACATTTCTGAGAATGCAGTCCACGCGCTCCCACTGCACCGCCATCGCTCAGCTCTCTCGTTTCAGTGAGGGACCAGAGAGGCGCGGCCACGAGCCTGAGCTCACACAGCAAGCTGCTGCGGGCAGTGAACCCCAGCCCCAGGCCCCGTCCAGTGCTCTCCTGACCTCAGGGGGTGCCAGCAGGCACCCAGCTGGTGCCAAGAAGCTGCCTGAACTAAGAAGTCTGCTCTTCTGAAAAACATAAAGCCGGCCCCTAATCCCTGTTATTAATGTAAACAATGTTCTGGCAGAGAAAGCAAGCTCCCGCCTCCCCAAGGGGCTTCAGGGGATTACGTCTACAGTGTCCGCTGCAGCAAGGACAATAACCGGTTGACTCTTATTAAAACTCCAATAATGCTGGTGTGATTGCGGCTTTGATAAGCACACTGCTGCGCGTGGGGGTCAAGCACATTAGGAAAACGTAATTAGACTAATAAATTCTGGGCAATCCTCTTGTGTTTTCTTCTCCCTCTGTGCTCCAAGGAGGAGCCTCATACCAGACCTCATTACTCACATGGAGGCCCCGTGGTGGACTCTGCTGCTAAGCAAAGTAGACCACAGACGGCCCGGGCCTGAGAGGAGAAAACCCCTTGGCCCCGGGCGCACTGGCCAAATGGTAGCAGCTCCAGGGAGCTGGGGATGCGTGGGGGGGCTGCACTGAGTACAGGACCTGGCGTGGCACCTTGAGATCTGAGAGCCAGGAGTCACAGGGGAGACGGGTGTGAGGGGAGGCTCAACCTCACTCAGGGCCACCCCGGCCTTGAGCTGCGGAGCACCAGCCCTCACCTGGGGAGAGGCGACACTTACAAGGAAGCCTCCATTTAGGAGACCCTCCCACACATCCTAACACCCGACTCTTCAAAGTCCGGCCAGTTCGGCTAGAGCGCTTGTTCGGAAAATGGCAATCTGTTCCAGGGCAATCCCTGTGCTGGGGGACAATTTGAGCATCGTGCAGATTTTCCATTTGCTTCCGCGAGATTTCACCCAGAAGCAACAGCAGCTAGACAGAGCAGCTGCCCCGCTGCGCCAGGCAGGGAGATAGGCGCGCCTCGCTGGGCCACGGGCCCCTCACCTGGGGCGCCGACCTCCCTCCCATGACCTCGCGGGCCCCTCTCGCCCCCCACGCGCTCCCTTTGGCCTGTTTTCTCTCTCCATCCTCTTGCCTTCTCCTTTCGGCATCTGCCGTCACTTTCCTTCCTCTTGCATGCTGGTGGCAGGCGTGCAAACTGCGCGGGGGGCCAGCAGGCAGGATGGCAGAGACGCCCACGAGCAGGCGCCAGGCCTCCCCCAACACGGAGCGCCACGCTTATCAGTTTAGCATCTGTGCGCTTCCTGACCTGAGCCGTGGACAAACGCGGCTGCCACTGCATCCGACCTCTATTCCTTATGTGCTTGAGTGTCCTGCTCTTGACCCCACTTTTCCCATAAGCCCTGTGGCTCTTATTGTGGGATTTCACGTAGCTCGATGGTACTGAGGCGCTCAGTAGGGTCTGTTACAGAAAAGGGGTGGTTCTTCTCATGCACAATCCTGTGAGGCAAGAGCAGAGATGGGGACCACGTGCCCGTCACACAGGCGGGAACGTGACGCCCAGGG
Source organism: Neotragus moschatus (assembly GCA_006410615.1). NCBI lineage: Eukaryota > Metazoa > Chordata > Mammalia > Artiodactyla > Bovidae > Neotragus > Neotragus moschatus. The sequence goes on from SJYA01000219.1 coordinate 471,301, forward strand.
TGGGCCGAGACTCACCAATGACGTCATGGTGGCCGCAGGCTTGGGTTTCTATGGTGACTGCTCACCTGTTCTGCGTCCAGTGACGGCAGGAGAGCCGAGTGAGAGCAGGCTTCACAGTTAAGTCCCGGCTCCACTGCCCAGCTCTGTACCCCGAGCAAGCTGTAGCACGCTCTCAGCTATACGACGGGCACAGCTCAGAGTGGCTGTGACAGCTGCAAAGTTGACCAGCACCGCAGACCACTGCCTGCTTTGCACTGCTGCTCAGCTCAGCGCCGGGGGCACTGTCACCTGCCCCAGCACGCTGGCGACGCTCGCCATCAGGCCCCCGTGACCTCCAGCAGCAGCCGAAAGACGGAAGCGCGTGGGGATGCCGGGTTGGCAGGCGCAGGCTCTCGGTGCCTGACCCGGACCCACATCTCAGCTCTCCCTTCCTCTTCTGGGTCCCAGATGGGTGTCTGGGCTCAGCCTCAATGCGTTCACCCACATGATGGGGTAAAAGCCAAACACGCCTCGTCGAGCAGCTGAGGACTCACGGCCTCCTCCACGCGAGTCGCTCGTGCAGGGGCCCACGCACGAAAGCCGCAACCCCCGCCCAGCACCCGCATCTGCCGTCACCCTCGACTCACTCGGTGAGCTCTCTGCCCCGACTCGGCCCCACCGCCCTGCGGGCCCAGGGAGGGCTGTGCTGGGCCAGAGTCCCTTAGCCCCTCACCCACCCATGCCGTGAGGATACTGGCACACAGGCCGAGAGAGGACCAACACAGCCAACCACTGGGGGGCCAGCCATGCCCCGAAGGGCAGCTCCTCCCTGACCCTCCCAGGACACCCCAGCAGCCTGGGCCCAGGGTGGACAGGAGAGCAGAGCTTGAACCCCGACCGCCCGTCAGCAGGGGTGCTACACTTCACGTGCACTCACTCACTGCACGGTGAGCAACAGGGAGGCCTGGCATGCTGCAGTCTGTGGGGTCGCAGAGTCGGACATGACTGGGCAACTGAACGGCAACGCACCTCAGCCTCGTGACCGCCTTGGCAACGAGGTAACGCACTTCCACCGCACAGACGGGGACACAGGCTCAGAGAGGCTCACAGAGGTAGGAAGCTGCAGCACTGGGGTCTGAGCCAGGCCTGTGACCACAGTCTTTGTTCCCATCATGGCCTCCCCCGACCCCGCCGCCTAGCTGGCAGGTCCGGCCACGTGGCCAGCTCATCCTCTATCCCCCCACCCCCCTCCTGTTAAAAGAGGAGCAATGCCGGACCCACATCTCCAGATTACTCAAGCCGCAAGAGGGCCGGACCCACATCTCCAGATTACTCAAGCAGCAAGAGGGCCGGACCCACATCTCCAGATTACTCAAGCAGCAAGAGGGCCGGACCCACATCTCCAGATTACTCAAGAAGCAAGAGGGCCAGGGGCTCTGAGATCACAAAAGGGAACCTGGAAGAAAGCGAACCTGCCCGACCTCCCCTCCCCTGGCCAGAGCTGCAGGGGCCCAGCTCAGACCCCAGAGCCTCCACGTCCATTCCCCGGTGACCAGACCCCAAGGCAGTGCGGCAGCGGCATGTGGCCTCTGCTTGGGCACTTCCAGGTCAAGAGCCCACCACGCCCAAGGCAGTCTGCTCCAACTGTAGGTATCCCGAGCTGCTGGAAGCCTCGGACCCAAAAACTCATCAGGCCCAGAGGACACCTCTACTGGGCTGCGGGGACAAACTCCACCATCCCTTCCTGAGTGCAGTCGTCACGTACCCTTGCTTCCCCACAGCTCTTTCTGGGCCAAGTATTTTACTGCTTGCAACCCACCCTACAGGAATGAAAAGGATAATGAAGAAGATAAAGCTAATTTCAGTGACTAACATTTAACGAACATGTAACAGGCATTATTCTACATGAAGAATCAGCAAACTCTGGCCCGTGGGCCAAATCCGCCCGCCTGCCTGTTTTTATATGTATGGCTTGTGAGCCAAGAATGGGTTTTGCATGTTTAAATGGTTGGGGGGAGGGGATCAGAAAAAGACGACTCACTGGTGACACATGGCAAGTATATGAAATTCAAATTCCAGTGCCTATAAAAATAAAGTTTTATTGGAACACAGCCCTGTCCATCATTTACATGTTGGCTACAGCTGCTTTCGAGCTGCTACGGCAGAGTGGAGGAGCTTGGCAGAGACTCCAGGGCCCGAAAAGGCTCAAGTGTCTCCTATCTGGAACCTTTACGGGAGCAGTTCGCAGGTTCTTCCTCTAGACGCTTCGCATGTGCCGTCTCGATCCTCAGCATAACCCACGAGGAGCGGACTACGGCGACCTTCACCTTCCAGACAAAGCAGCAGCAGGCCAACCGCCCGGCTGCCCAAGCCCACCGCCTCCCGTGGTGGACGCGGCCGGAGCCCAGGCAACCTGACGCGCGTCTGCGTCTCGCCCACGCGCCTCGGCCTGTCGGAGCGCCCGCCCCGCTGCCTACCGGCCCTCCTGGCTTCCGCTGTGCCTTGTGGGAACGACCAGAATGCCTGGCCAGCTCATCGGCCACTCTAACCCCCAAATCCTATTCTAATCCTTGTGGCTCTTTGCCGTCTTTCCCAAGCCCACCCTTAAATGGGACTATAAACCCACTGCTCTCTGGATACTAAAACATAAAATAAAATCAACCCACAGGCACCCTCCAGTCTAGGGACAGCAGCAGATACGACGCCGTCAGTAGTTCTCGCCAGAGGTCTCTAAAACTCTATGAGAGCCAATAAATCTTGCTCTCGGGCTGCCCACGGGCTTCAAATAAACCCGTCCTGCCCACGGTCTCCCAGGAGCAGAAAGCAGAGGTCCCTGGGACTGCTGTCCAGGCTGTGGAAATCTCAAGGGCTCCCTCCCCACTCTCCGCTCTCCGTGAATATACCATGAGGGGAGACGCCAGCAGCTCTGTTGCCATGGAAACTGGGCTAGGTTCCATCTGCATCAGGAAGGATTAAAGAGAGACGTCCGAGGCGGAAGTCCTCCAGAGGGAGGCCCGGACACACGGGTCCCCAGTCTGAGATTAGAGTTTCTCAGTGAGGCTTCTGCCCCTTTATTAACTCTGCGCTTAGACGCACATTATAAAGCACAGAGCTCATCCATAAACACAAATCAGTATATCTGGAAGGCAAATATTTGATTTTTATTTACATGCATATTAAATGGAGCCGTATCTCAGCTGGCTAGAAGCAGCCCAAACAAAACAGCCCAGGCACTGCAAGCTGGCAGCCCACAGGCCAGCACCAGACCAGGGGCCGCTATCACTGGCCTCCACGAAATTTCTAATTAAGTTGCTAACATTTACAAGTTGAAATACTTTTCCAGCACAATTCAGAGTTCTGCCTGTTTTGGAAAAGAACCTAGAGATTGGGCAGTAGCCACCCCAGGTAGCAGCAACCGGCCGGAGCTGACGACAGACCATCCCTGCAGGCAGGCACCTGCGTGTCAGGCCCCGCTGGCCCCAGCACCCCCTTCACACCTCGTCTCTTCTGGAGGGTCCCCGCAGCCTCCTGGATTTGTGACATCCAACCTGAGGACCCACACCCCCATTTTACTGGTAGAAACACCGAGACCTACAGAGGAAAAACATCGTGCCTAAAATGCAACAGCAGATTCACGACAAAGCGGGTCTCCCAACACACAGGGCAGGACTCCGCCCAGACCTGTCTGGAAGGAGAGCCAAGACGCTGGGTTAATATCTGTCGGCTGCAAACGTGTCTAAGGCAAAAACTAGACTTTTCTGCTGACTCCAGTTTTGCCAGCTTCACTCCATCCCTTTGCAGGGAGCAGGGAAGGAGCGTGGAAAGCGCTGCAGACAGGGAGAATGTCTCCTCAGACCCTCCCCAACCCCCGCCTCCCACCACCCCTGCCGGCCCACGGCCGCCCAGTGCTGTCTAGGACACCGAGGAAGAAAAGGCAGGGGCCGCAGCCCAGGACAGGCGGGCAGGCAGCCCCCAACTTCACCGCTGATGACTGCAGCTCAGACTAGCAGAGAACGTCAGCTGGGCCGGGCTCAAATCCCCTCTCTGGTATTTGCTCGCTGTGTGCCCTTGGCGAGGTCCTTGACTTCTCTGAGCCCGCCTCTTCGCCCGCATGCAGGAGAAACAGCGGCACTATGGGGCAGTCTTGCTGTGCAGGCTAGACAAAGCCACACCAAAGCTCTTAGCAGAGTGTCAGGCACACAGTCAAGGGTCACGTCTGACTCTCTACAACCCCATAGCCTAACAGCCCGCCAGGCTCCTCTGTCCATGGGATTCTCCAGTCAGGAACACGAGCGGGTAGCCTTCCCCTTCTCCAGGGGATCCTCCCAATCCAGGGGTCAAACCTGCGGCTCCTCCATCGCAGGCAGGCTCTTCTTCACTGTCTGAGCCCCAGGGCCCCCATAAACCAGTGTACCCCACTGCCTCTCAAAATCCGCTCCCACCCCGGCCAGCCAGTCACCGCCCCACGCCTGCTGATCAGTTCCGCCCTCCACCTGCAGCTCCAGCCATGCCCCTGCTCCCGACCAGCGGGTGACTCACCAGCTGGTCTCGCCTGCACTAAACCCAGCAGGCACGTCTTCTGTGACTCAACCCAAACGCTGAGCCTCGCTCAGAACACCGTTCCTCACACCCGCCCCTCCAACTCAAGACCACCCAGATCCAGGGTTCCACGACCTCCCCGAGACCCTCAAACCTCTGTCCTCTCTGACCTCTGCTCCTTCCCTCGCCCAGAGGAATCTGGTCCTGCCCTGTAACACTCTGTAAGGCGCCACCCTCTGCCTTTAGCATCTTGAAGGATGCGGTTCACACATCTTTGAGATCCTCTGAGGGGAGATTAGGTGTCTGTAGTGGCCACACGCCCAGCCCCTCTTCTTTTGACACCAGCACCCCAAATCCCTGCCCAGGACTGATCCTCCTTTCAAAAATCCAGTCTTGGTGGGACTACTGATCCCAAAGCTCCAAACACCCCCAAGCGCGGGCTGGTCACACAACCAAAGCCCCTCAGCTAGCTCCACCCCTCCCAGGACACGGAACGCCATCCTGCGTGGTCCTTAAACGCCGGGGCTGCCCACTCTGGCGGTGCAAGTGGTGAAGAACCTGCCTCCCGATGAAGGAGACTCGAGAAATGTGGGTTCAACCCCTGGGTCGGGAAGACCCCCGGGCACAGGAACTGGCAGCCCACTCCAGTGTTCCTGCCTGGAGAGTCCCGGGACAGAGGAGCCTGGCGGGCTACAGTCCACGGGGTCGGAAGTGTCGACCACGACTGCGCACACACAGTGCCCATCCTGGTGGGTGCCGGAGGCTTGGAACAGGTCTTGCCAAGAGACCAGCTCCCTAGAGTTACCTGAGCTCCTGGCCTTTTAAAGCCAGTCCTTCAGTTCAACCTGATCCCATAAACTTGCTTCTGGTCAATTCCTTTTCTGCTGAAGTTTGCAGAAAAGAGCCCTCCCTGATTCGCTAGAATCCCCATCACATACGTGCTCCCACACGCTTCCCAGAGCTGAGCCCACAGACACCCGTCAGAGAGGCTCATGGGCACCACTTCCACGTAGCCAGAGGCCAAAACCCTCATGCTTTCGAGAAAAAGCCAGGATTTCAATGGCTTAAGTAACACAGCTTAATTTCCCCCGTGTCAGCAAAACAGAATCCAAGTGCACTGAGAAACCAAGTGGGGCGGCACCTCTTGCTTGAAAAAAATAAAAGGTAACAATGAGACGTAACTGAACAGATTACACGTGAAGCAGGTGTTTCTGCAGATGTCAAAAATAAAACTCGACGACCTCAGTAGGACAAACACAGCATGCCTGGATCTTCAGGGTCCAAGGAGCACAGAGTTTACAACGCAGAGGCCAAAGGACGAGGCCGTCCAGGACGAGAGCAGCGCCAGGGCCTGGGCGGGCAGGCGGCCAACCCGCCGGGCACAGGGGGCCCGACACGAGGGCGGGCCGCTCGGAGCCAGCGCGGGGGAGGGGGCGGGGAGAGGTGTCTAAGGAGAGCGTGCTCAGAGCCACCGTGGCCCTGGCAGCCGGGTCTCCTCCACACCACGGCAACCGCCTCTGCCCGCCTCCTCCGCCGCACGTCGCCCACAGCCTTCCCCAGCAGCGCACGTCAGGTCGCTCTCCTCTGCCCGAACGCCCCCACCGGCACCCCCATGCTCATCTTTCCGGCCTCACTTCCTCCCGCCCCCCCACCATGGGGCCATGAGCTGGCTCCGCAGAGCCCAACCACAGGGCCTTTGCACACACTGTTCCCTCTGCAGGAAGCCTCCTCGCCATCCCCTCCTCGCGGCTTACTGCTGGCTTCCCTCAGGTCTCTAAGCCGCCCCTGCCTCTCCAGCTAAGGTCTCCCCTCTCCCATCACAGGGGCCTCCTTCCTAACTCATTTTCCCCACGGCTCTCCCACTCTGAAATGGAATTATCTGTCTGCTTATGGTTTGTCTCCCCCAACCGGAACAGAGGCTCCATGGGGGCAGACACCTTGCTCTGTTCAGGACTGGATCCCTAAGACCGAGGACAATGCTTGGGCCACAGACGGTACCCATAAACAAGGGCTGAGTGAGTGAATGGACTCCCTGAAGAAAAACCAGAATACAGACAGGAAGGCTGACTTTCTGACAGCTCACACGGCAGGATGATCAGAGGCCTGGCCCTGGAAACTACCTGGGCTCCAGACCCATCACCTCCTGCCCGCCCGCCCCCAGGTCAGCACAGCATCTCTGGCTTCAGTTCCCCACACGTAAACCAGGGATGATAACAGCCTGCACCACGGCGGGCCGGGAAGACAAAACGTGTTACCATGCAAGGCGGACTGGATGGCGCCTGATGAGCCGCGAGTGCCCAAGGTTATGATTTTCGCTTTTATGTGACTACTCTTCAAGTGTCGGCCGGGTGGCAGAATCCTCAGGAGGTCCTCGCTAAGGGGGCCTCCGGGAAGGGGGTGGTCAGCAGGGGAGCTCCAGATGTGGGGACAGGAGGCCCCAGCGCGAGCCAGGCGCCGCCACTGACGCGCTGGGCAGTTCAGGGAGACACACAGCTTCTCCACCCAACGCGCCAGGGCCGAGCACCACGCCCCACGGGGCTGCAACCTGGACCAGCCCTGTGAGCACAGCAGGGCGGGGCAGTGGAGCACGCGCCCGCCCCTCAGTCAGGACTCCGCGCACACTGCAGCCACAAGGCCAAAAAGCCAAAGCAAAGCAACAACGCGCCCAACACACACCACGACCTCCCCGTGGAGAGGTCAGCTGTGCTTTCAAAGCCTCGATTACAAGGGCAGGGAGTGTCAGAGCTCCTTACATTTCGGTCACAATATCAGGCAAGAACTGGGGGTTATGCAGGGGAATTATAGTAATTACTCCTCGGGAAGGCTGGCTGCATGAACTTTGGCTGATTTAAAACCTGGGGTGAGATTCAACCACCTGGGAGTTGGGGGAGAAACACACAAGGGGAACCTCTGCCTCGCATCAGGGTCCCGGGCAAATGACGCCGCTGTCATAATGAACTCACAGCTCCTGTCAGGCCAAGCGACAGGAAAGAAAAGAAGCCAGATGTCACATCCAATCGTGGGCCCTGCCCGCCTGTGATCGCCACGAGGCAGACACTGTGCTCAGAGCCCTCACCTCCCAGGGCAGTGGGGACAGGACATTTCCACACGCTGCAGACGAAGCGAGGAGGCTGAAGTCTGTGTCACTGGCCCAGGGCTCAGGACAAACCCCAGAGGCAACGCCGAAGCTGAGCCCTGAAGGACCACGAGGAGCCAGCCATGGAGCGGGTCTGGGCCTTCCCCCTCCCTCTCCGGCCTCAGTTTCTTAGCCTGTCAAATGGGTGTAATTAGCGTGCCTCCTTCCTGGGGTTATGACGAGGGTGTGCTGAGGGTACAGACACGAAGCACTGAGCTCGGGGTCTGGTCCACAGGGTTCAAGGAGAGTCTGTGGTCTGGACGCCAGGAGGGGGCTGCCCCTTGATGAAGCATGAGCCCCTCCCTGGTGCCAGATCCAGGCCAACCTGCAAGACGTGGCGGTGAACTGGAGAAGATACAAGCCCTGGCCCCAGGGACCAGCGCGGGCAGAAGGCCACCCAGCACAGTTCCAGCAGCGCCCTGGGCCACGGTCCCTTCCCACAAGCCTCCGGCTCACCCCACCTCGCCTCTGACACTGGGTCCCAACGACACCCCACCCCTCCAACCACCGCCCAGCTGCCCNGCTGTGGTCTGGACGCCAGGAGGAGGCTGACCCTTGATGAAGCGTGAGCCCCTCCCCAGTGCCAGACCCAGGCCAGCCTGCAAGACATGGCGGTGAACTGGAGAAGATATAAGCCCTGGCCCCAGGGACCAGCGCGGGTGGAAGGCCACCCAGCACGGCTCCAGCAGCGCCCTGGGCCACGGTCCCTTCCCACGAGCCTCCAGCTCACCCCACCTCGCCTCTGACACTGGGTCCCAACGACACCCCACCCCTCCAACCACCGCCCAGCTGCCCACTGAGACCTGTGTCCCGATCCCTGAATGAAGATCCTGAGTAGCTATGACAAACACAGAGCCTGGGGCCGCGTCCCACGGGAGAGCTTCTGCAGGTCTGAGCAAGCCCCAGATGCCAGAGACCACAGGCAAGCCTGTCTGCCCGTCACCCCCCCACCCGAGTCCCTGGGGCCTGGCACACAGCAGTGCTCAGCGCCGAAGACAGAGGCCACTGACCAGATCAAAGCCTCCTTCCTCCCCTCCAAAGGCCCAGAGAGCAGTCACCACACAAGACCCGAGGGGCGGCCGGCTCTGCGCCTGGCCCCGGGGTCAGTGGAAGGGAAGGGAAGCACAGACGACCTGGGCACAGAGATGCCTGCTTCCGAGCCGCAGTTCCTCGTCCTGAGGACGGGAGCCGTGACGCCGAGGCTCAGAGAGCTCCAGGCTCAGAGGAGTCTGATCTCAGACGGCTTCTAACCCAGTCCCTCACACCTGAGAGGAGTCCACTCGGACACGCTTGGACAGCAGCCATCGGCCCCCGCTTGCATTCCCCCAGCAACGGGGCACACACCGGATCATGAGAAAGCCCACCACACAGGCAGACTGGTCTATTGCTAGAAAGTTCTCGGGGGGCAAACCACTCCAGTACACTTGCCTGGAAAATCCCACGGATGGAGGAGTCTGGTAGACTATAGTCAACAGGGTCGCAAAGAGTCGGACACGACTGAGCGACTTCATTACCATCATTCTCGCTTCACAAGCCAGTCCTGCCCTTTGACTCCGCAGACTGAAGCCGCTCCTCACTTCATCCAACTGCAGGGAAGTCACGGGAGACCTGCTAGGGTTGGAAGGCCGGCTGAGGGCGGCAGGCTCAGCGGGAGCACCCAGGGTCCAAGCCCCGGAACACTCAGCAGAGGTGTGACCCTGGGCACATGACCCCTCCAAGTGACAGCTTCCTGGTAAAATGGGGGAAATAACAGTGTGCCCATCATCACATCAGGCTGGTGTGTGTGCGTGTGTGTGAGAGAGAGTCTGTGCCCGACTCTGTGACCCCCTGGACTGCAGCCGCCAAGCTCCTCCGTCCATGAGATTTTTCAGGAAGAACACTGGAGTTGCAGTTTCCTCCTCCAGGATGTCTTCCTGGCCCAGGGACCGAACTGCTCTCTCCTATGTCTCCTGCTTTTCAACCGGATTCTTTACCACTGAGCCACACGAGGATGCCGGGAGCCTAGCTCAGCATTCCAGGAATTCTGCAATGACAAGGGAGCCACTGGAAGCAGGCAGGTCACAGGGCCTTGAAAGCTGGGCACAGGGGTGGATCTGTCCCCAGCACAGCCTCGAAGGCCTCCGTCTGCTTCACTCATGGAGAGGGGACTGGCCCGACAAGGCACAGATAAAAGACCACACCCCACATGGGACCAGGGTCTGGCAGTCCCAGTGCCCGCAGCTCACAGCACCCGGCAGCCTCTAACATTCTGTGCCCAGCCAACCCCCAGCACCTGGACAGGGCCCCGGAATCAAGCACAGCTCAGGCTGCGGGCAGGGGCTCCGAGCAGCACATAAGCAAGGCCCTCCCGGCAGGAGGCTAAGTGGGGGCCCGCCTGGAGACGCTGTGGGCCTGTTAGCACACGGGTTTCTGCGTGAACTCCCACAGGGAGCCCGCTGGGCAGTCAGAGGGATGAGGACCTGGAGTCTAAGTGGGGGCCCGCCCAGAGACGCTGCGGGCCTATTAGCACACGGGTTTCTGCGTGAACTCCCACAGGGAGCCCGGCGGGCAGAGTCAGAGGGATGAGGGCCTGGAGACAGGCAGAGTTTTTTTAAAGAAACATTCCGCCATTAAAACCCTAGCTCTCGGGCCAGGCTCAGGCTGCATGCCAAGCGGGGCTGGTGGAGTGTCAGCAGTGCCTGGGTGGGGTGAGGAGAAGGCAGCTGGAAGGAGCCTGGGCATCAGGAGGAGGGTCCACGGAGGGGCGCCCCAGGAGGCTGGGCCACTGTGGGCACGAGCTGCCCCTGGCCAGGGGCACCCAGACTCAAACAGGCCTGCCTGTGGAAATCCTGTCGTCCCTGGCCACACCGATCAGGGCAGCAGGAAGAAACAGCATGCCAAGGGGAAGAAAACGCCCAAACTTCAGGCTAACTTCATGTGAGTCGCCGGCCTTGCCCCAGATTTTCATTACTGAAGGCCACGCACGGGCCAGCGAATGCTGGCATCTGGAGCCAGGTGAGTCTCTGCCATGGGGAAGGGCGCCCTGCGCAGTGTGACGGGTTTATCAGCATCCCTGGCCTCTACCCACCAGACGTCAGTAGCACCCCTGCCCCCAAGCTCTGACAGCCAAAGTCCCCTGAAGGGCAAAAAAAACCACGGTAAAGACCACTGGGCTAGAGATAAAAGACATTAAATAAACAGCCTGATCTCACTGTCCCCGTTTCAAATCGTCCCTGGCACCATCGCCCTCAGCATGGACCCAAGCTCCATGGCTTGACATTCAAGGCTCTGCCCCACCAATGCTCACCATCCCCTGCCCCTCCGGCAGCAACACAGCACAGGTCGCCCCAGCCCAGAAGCCTTCCTTGTTTCTGGCCCGTNCCCCGTTTCAAACCATCCCTGGCACCATCGCCCTCAGCATGGACCCAAGCTCCATGGCTTGACATTCAAGGCTCTGCCCCACCAATGCTCACCATCCCCTGCCCCTCCGGCAGCAACACAGCACAGGTCGCCCCAGCCCAGAAGCCTTCCTTGTTTCTGGCCCGTCGTCCCCCCGGCCCTCCCGTCCGCTCCCGGCCCGTCGTCCCCCCGGCCCTCCCGTCTGCTCCTGGCCCGTCATCCTCCCGGTCCTCTCGTCTGCCTGCCTTCTGCCAGTTCGTGCTTAGAGTTCACACAGATGTAACCTCCTCCAGGAAGCCTTCCCTGCTGCTCCCCACCCCGGGGAAGTTGCACACTCTCCATGCTCCCATGCCCCATATCGCGCGCCATCGTTCTAACTCCAACTAAGTATCCTGCAGGCAGGACCATGTTGCGGTCACCTGCTTGCCCAGGCCAGCCTTCACCCTCAGGGAACCTTCAACAGGATGAGTGGCTCAGACAGTAAAGAACCTGTCTGCAGTGCAGGAGACCCGGGTTCAATCCCTGGGTCGGGAAGATCCCCTGGAGGAGGGCATGGCAACCCACTCCAGTATTCCTGCCTGGAGAATCCCACGGACAGAGGAGCCTGGCGGGCTGCAGGCCACGGGGTCACAAAGAGTTGGACACGACTGAGCAACTAATACTTTCTCTGCCTCCCACGAAAGAGGACTCACTCTTTCCTTTGGTCAAGAAGGGAAATCCAGGGCGGCTTCCATGGCGGCTCAGAGGTAAAGCACCCACCTGCCAGTCCCGGAGAGGTAGTTTCGATCCCTGATCCAGAAAGATGCCATATGCCGCAGAGCAACTAAGCCCGTGACCCCCAACTACTGACCCTGTGCCCTAGAGCCCGCGCTCCACAGTGAGAGAAGCCTCTGCAGTGAGCAGGCCGGCCCCACCACTGCAAGGTGGCCCCTGCGCGCCACTACCAGGGAAAAGCCCGCACAGCGACAAACCCCAAGCACAGCCAAAACTGAACAAGCAAGTTTAAAAAAGAGGAGGAGAAACCCAGAGCTGGAGACGACACCGCCAAACCGATCAGGACCAGACTCCCAGGGAGAGACGGAGGGGCCTGGGGCGGGGCAGAAGGGCCCACACCACGCCGGCACCTGAGCGCGCGGCCAGACGCGGCGAGCACTTCGAGGGCCCGGCACCCCGGCCAGCTCTGCCCCCGGCTTCCGGAGCCGCAGCCAGCTCCCCGCCCCCTGGCTCTGTTTCCGTCCTTTGCTACCGGATCCGGGACACATCTCTGAAAATCACCATCATCGTGACAGAAAGTCCAAGAGAAGTCACCGTCTCATTAACCCTGCTGACGGCCCTGGGAGCTTACACTCCCACTCGGCGAACAGGAAGCCGCGGCTCAGGCTCACCGGGCCATCCGCTGGTAACCCACAGAGCCCTGCCTCAACTCGGGTCTCCTGCCAGCGGACGCCCACCACCCCCTACATCTCTCAGACGGAAGCCCCCAGCCCCCTGTTCTTTTGGGCAGGGGTGGCGGGCAGAAGGGAAGACAGGCATAAGATGGAGGAACGCTTTGCTCTAAGCCTTCCAGGGCCCAAGGCCTGGGCATGAGCCCAGAAGCCCCGGAGAAGGCCTCCAGCCAACGAGAAACTGGGACGAAGACACGAAACCAGCCCCTTAGAAAAGCCTCTCCAAGCCTGCGGGGGATTCACTGTGCCCTCTGAACCATCCTTTCCAGAAGGGACTCACCAGACTCTCCTTCCAAGCGAGAGGCCCCAGGGAAGGGAGATGGTGGGGGAGAGGGGGTGGCGGCACCAGGAGGGGCTCAGAGCAGCCAGACTCCAGGCCGGGGGCTCCCACCACCAAGCCCAACCTTCTCGCAGGTTGAGATGGGAGGACCATGGGGGCAGGAACAAGCAGTGTGACTGAGGGAATCGGAGGCTCCCCTGCCCGCCCCCGCCCCTCATCCACTCCACCCTCCTCTGGCGGTCTCCGCGCTGCTGTGACCTGTAACCTTCCGCGCCTGGGTTGGCTCGTTCACCGCCCGTCTCCGCCCCCCACTATTTCAGACGCCCTGAGACCCCTCTGGATAGGGTGAGCACAAGGGAAGTTCATTCGAAGACCCAAACCCCACTGTTACTCAAAGCTCACAGGCACCAGTGCCCTTCCCTGGGGCCCACCCCATCACAGGGTCTTTCATCCCCCAGTGGGGCACCAGGGAAAGTCCTAGGCCCTCACTCCAGCCCCAAAAGCCTCCCCTCCCCAGAGGCGCCCTAGCATGGCTCGAACGGGGAACCAAGGGATCGAAGACCTGCTCCTGCCAGGAGTCTCCCCTGCACGCTCACGCTGACCCTCCCCGTCAGAGATGGAGAGAGAGTCCCTGGCCACGCGGCAGATCGTGGAGCTGCCGCTGAGCCGGAAGCCCCCGCGTGGCCAGTTCTCCCCTCCACAGCCACCAGCAGCCCAAAGGAACAAGCTGCAGGGACACCCAGGCAGGGGCCTGGCAGGGCGGGGGCAAGGGGGGTACCCAAGGAGAAGGCATCCCCGAGGACAGGCCCTACCTCAGGGCTCAGCTCCTCACATCAGCACCGGCCCCTCAACCCCAGGGACTCCAGACACTCCAACTAAAAGGTCCCCCTCAAAGGGCCTGGCAGGGAAAGGGGCCCAGCGCCAGAGTTAGCTGTCAGAGGGGAGCCAGGGCCCAGGGAGGGCAAAATCCCGATGGCTCCTGGCCCTGGGTGTCAGCTAATGAAAGAGAGAGTGGCCGGCTGTGGGCCCTGGCGTGTGCCCCGATTTTAAAGGGCCCGAGACGGGGGGGGGGGGGCAGGCAAGTTTGTGCTTGACCACGAGGTGGGCAGGGAACGCCAGGAAGGAACAGACAGTGACCACGGAGAGACCTCCAGCCTAGCAGGCCGGGGGCTGTGTGTCTTCAGGTCTCAGGCCCAAGCCCTGCCTCTGGAGGTCTGGGCCCTGGAAACCACCCTCTCTTGGGTCGGGTAAGTTATCTCCACCCTCAGTTTGAATCCTTTTCAGCAAAAATCCCCAATCTCCCTCGCTCACCCCAGCCACCAGGAACTCAAGTTTGCCTTCAAAGCACAGTCTTGCTTTGAGTCTCTCAGGTAGGATGAAGGAAGGGGGCTGGACTTCAGGAGCCCCTGGCATCCCGGTGACCTCAGAGGAGTCCCTCGGCCACCTCAACCCTTCCCATCCAAGACGGAAGACACCACCTCCAGCCCCAGAGGAGGAGGGGACAAAATGAGCCAGGCACCAGAACAAAGCGCTATATTATAAGAGAACAAGGCTGGGCCCACATTCTCAAACACCTTTCTTCTCGGTGTTCCTCTGGGATGGCTGCTTAATAATTAATTGTCCCATTTCAGAGATGAAGCTATGGAAGCCCAAGGGGGCTATACACTGCTGGTCACGCAGAGTCTATTACAGCAGGACCCTGGCCCAGAAAGACTGCTGCCTCTGACCAGGAGCCTGCCTCAGGCCCCAGAGGAGGACGGAGGGGAGCAGAGAAAGCAGAAACGTGCATTAAGCACATTTATTAAGCGCCTGCAGCGTGCATCCAGGATCATGCTGAAAGCCACAACCCCCAAGGTTCCAATGCAGAGGGCCCTCTTCTTCCTCCCTCAGCAGTGAAGAAGGCCAGCGTAGCCCAGCCCCCCAGCCCGGCCTACCACGGGGATCTGGATCACTGCGATAAGGACATCTGCAACCTTATTTAAAAGTCACTACCGCACAATTAGAGGCACTTACCCCCTCAGAGCCATCCTTCTCCTCCGATAGGTTTTATAGCCAGTAATAACTCTTGTAAATTCCTCAACAGATGGAAATTTTATTTGACTAATCATGGCCGTTTGACTTGCTGGGGTGCAGTGGCTCGGGGCTCAGGCTGGCAGGGTGCCAGCTGAGGTGATTGTCAAGGGGCTGGGCAAAAAGCCCAGAACCCAAGGCCACCTTGTGGGTCCATTCCCCAGAGGAAAGCCACAGAAGGCGTCAGGAAGCGCCAGGCGCTGAGCAGCAGTGGGCAGCGGCGCTCTGCCTTTTCTGGGTCCAGAGGTACCTCTGGGAAGGGTGCTGAGACCCTTGTCCACTCCTCTAGGCTCTGTCTCCGGACACATGGGAGATGGTGCCAGGGAGAAACCGGAACACCCGGGCTTAAACACCCAACAAAACCAGCATTTTGGCTGCATTGCCCCATGCACAACTACCCTATGCCAAAGGCCGCAGGGGCATCAGCCCATTCAGTCCTGCCAACAATTCTATAGATGCATGTGAGCACTCCCATTTCACAGATTTACAAATAGACGACAGGGCACGTGCCAGAGCCACTGAGCTGAGCCACCACCTTCATCTCAGGGAACTGAAGGCTGGTGCCCCCCCCAGCTCACTCAGGGCCAAGAAATCCTTCTAAGACCCACATTGAATCCCATCGCTGCTACAAAAAGAAGAAAACACCCCATAAAACTCCAAGTAATTCCTCAGCATCCTCTAGACAAAGTTAAAGTCCATTAGCCTGGCCTTCACAATGGAACTGATTAGAGGTATCTATCCAAGAAATATGAAAACGTATCACACAGTAAATCTCATCCACTTGACAATATGTATGGCAAATCACTCATAACAGCCCTAAATTGGATATATCAACATGAAATGGATAAACAGACTTATGATCTATATGCACAATGTATATCTCTTTACAACCGACAGGAGGGAGAAAGCACACTGCAATCTGAACAGAGAGAGTTCCATAAAACAATTATCAACTATAATAGCAGACTGTATTAACAAGGCCTAGCTGTGCTCTCGCCTGGAGGATCCCATGGACGGAGGAGCCTGGGAGGCTGCCGTCCATGGGGTCGCGAAGAGTCGGACATGACTGAGCGACTTCACTTTCCCTTTCCACTTTCACGCACTGGAGAAGGAAATGGCAACCCACTCCAGTGTTCTTGCCTGGAGAATCCTGGGGACAGGGGAGCCTGGTGGGCTGCTGTCTATGGGGTCGCCCAGAGTTGGACACGACCGAAGCGACTTACCAGCAGCAGCAGCAGCAGCAGCAGCAGCAGCAGCTAGAGAGAAGTAAAGAGAACTTTAGAGAATAGTACGAAGGAAAAGCCCCCAAGGACTAACAAAGAGACCCTGATAGCAGCCTCCACCACCACGACGTGGATCAAACAAGGCCCCCGAGAGCACCCCCTCCCCAGAATGAGAGTGCGCCCAAAGAGGAGCTTCCCAAGACTGCAGGAGAACCCCTATGGAAGAATGCCCACACACTCCCCCCAGCACAGGCACGCNGCCCCCAAGGACTAACAAAGAGACCCTGATAGCAGCCTCCACCACCACGACGTGGATCAAACAAGGCCCCCGAGAGCACCCCCTCCCCAGAATGAGAGTGCGCCCAAAGAGGAGCTTCCCAAGACTGCAGGAGAACCCCTATGGAAGAATGCCCACACACTCCCCCCAGCACAGGCACGCGAACCTCACTGAGAGGCATGCCTGCGGCTCGGGCGGAAAGCACCGCACACTCGCGGAACTTGCTAGAAATCCAGCCTGGGGGACTAACCGGAAATCTGCCCTGAGGAACGCCACACTGGCTGCTCACACGAGGCGTCTCGGCGTCTCACCAGAATCACCCCAACACCAAAACTGCCCTTAAAGGGTTGCAGGGTGCGCGCTGGCTGCTACACCACGGCTGCGGTGAGCGGGCGGGAGACGCTGCGCACGCGCACTGGAGACGCCACACGTGCTCAGGAAGCCGCGCACTGCAGCGCAGAGCCGGGAGGCGGGGCGAACCGG
>SJYA01000219.1:492896-515597 GCA_006410615.1 Neotragus moschatus
AGGGAAACTGAGTCCTTAGCAGCCACGTCACCTGCCTGGCGATGACTGAGGCGTGGGGTGAGTAGCTTGAACCAGATAACTGACTTCAAACTTGCTGAAAGTCTGTGGGTAGGAGAAGCAAAGGAAGTGGGGGAGGGTATTTTCAGAAAAAGAACCAAAGCGGGGCCTTCAGAAGGTGATGAAAACGTGAAATAGGAGCTGAAGGAAGGTTCGCTGAACCTAGAGGAGAACTTTCACTATGGTTTTCTTTTGCAAAACAACTCCTTGGTCATGAACCGCCACGCTTCCCTCTCCGGCGTGTCTGTTTGGGAAGGGGAGTCTCACCTGTGACCCAGGTGTTGACGGGTAATGCAATCCTCGCCTGGTACAGAGGTCAGAAAGCCACCCTGCCACCTGCTCTTCCCTCTCTTCCCAGCCCTTGATCCTGCCTCCTGAGTCAATAGTTAGAGCCCACGCATTGCCTGAGGCTTGTCCTGGCCTTGGCTAGGAAAGCTGCAGAGAGCCCAGCTTCATGGCAAGCTCTCAAGCCTGGAGGGAACGGGGCCCTCCATCCGTCACTGGGGCCTGCACCCACCCGAGACCACTGTGTCTCCATCTCCCTCTCTCCCTGGTCATCTTCCCCACTCTGAGAGCCAGGCTTCTGCTGAAGATGCAGTCGACACAACGCTCAGTCACAGGCGAGCCCCAGAATCTTCACGTGACCTGCAAGTTTCATGACTGCTCTGGGCGGTACCAAAGGAAAGACTGGCCTCAGAGTCAGACAGATCTGGGTCCAAATCCCAGCTTTGCTGCTTACCTGGCAGCAGTACTGAGCCGGGCCCTTCATCCCTCTGACCTGCCGTTCTTCCTTTGAGGCAGAGAAGTAGTATTCACCGGGTGGTGTGAGGACCGAGATTGCCTGCCCAGAAGGAAGCGCAAAAAGAAGCACTCATACGCTATTTCAATACTCCACTGATATTAGTGAAACTCACTCTCCAGAAGGAGAGGCAGATGTGCAGACAGACAGCCCCCTCCCGTGTGACAGACGCGGGAGCCGCGGCATCTCACAAGGAAGGCGCAGGCAGGCCGCCGCAGGAGCCGGCGGCAAAGTGGGAGGGGCGCTTCTGGGAAATCCGGAAAGTGCCACGTGCCCAGGGAAGGAGGTTTTAATCCTTAGAAGTGAGACCTCCCGCCTCTTCTGTGGCCTGGCCCTCCCCCTCCTCTGCCCCAGCCTCTCCCAGGGGGTCCAAGAAGAGGGTCCTCAGCTGGGAGCGATTCACCCCCGTCCCCCACCCTCTGTGACTTCAAGGAAGGAAACTGCAGGAGTGGGAGCCACAGCCACTTCCTGAGGGCGGCGTTTGGTAGTGTTTGCTCCGAGGACTCTGGCAGGGCAGGAACTTGGCGTCCTGCAGGGGGAGTAAACGCCTCCTTAAAGCCAGCACCCTAGGCACCTCACTTGCCCCACCCTCATCCAGGTCCTGTGAGATGCTCAGTCACGAATGGGCTTCAAAGGACACAGTGGTACAAAAAGGTTCCCACCACTGCCTGTTTGGCAAATCAAAAGCACACTCCAATCTCAGGGCCTTTGCACGTGTGACGTCTTCTATCTGCAATGTTCGCTCCCTAGAATCACACTTGGCTCCCACTTTGCTTTACTCTGGCCCTTTCAGAAAGGCCTCCTGGGCTGCACCCTGTCCAGATCGACTCTTCTCCCATCACTCTCTTTTGCCTTACCCTGATTCTCTTTTCTTCATCACGCTTATTACGTGTTACATCACGTTGCACCGGGCACATTTCCCATCATTTGTTCCTTTGGCTATCGTCCCTTCTGCTGGGACGTCAGCAGGGTGTGCCTGTTCTCATTGTTGTATCCCTAGTGTCTGGCATAGTCCCAGGAAGTGAATGCTGTTCAACGCTAAGTCGTGTCCGACCCTTGGCAACCCCATGGACTGCAGCACTCCAGGCTTCCCTGTCCTTCACTATTTCCCAGAGTTTGCTCTAATGTCCCTTGAGTCAGTGATGCCATCCAACCATCTCATCTTCATCTCATCTCATCCTCTCCTGGGATCTGAGCCAGGAGACCCACGAGGAGTCCTTTCCACGAAGAGAGAGGAGAGGGTGAAGAGAGGAGCCCCCAAGAGCCCCACTCTGTGCAGAGAACAGACTTGTGGCCGCGGGGGGCGGGGCGGGGAGGGCATTGGGGATTAGCAGAGGCGAGCTACTGCAAAAGGGATGGATAAGCAAGAAGGACCTACTGTGCAGCCCAGGGAACTGCATTCAACACCCTGTGACAGACCAGATTGAAGAAGAGTGCGGAAGGGAATGTGTGTGTGTGTGTGTGTCTGTGTGTGTCTGTGTGTGCATCTGTGTGTGTGTCTGTGTGTGTGTGCGCGTCTCTGTGTGTGTGTGTATGTGTGTGTGTGTGTGCGCGCGTCTCTGTGTGTGTGTCTGTGTGTGTGTGCATGTGTGTGTATCTGTGTGTGTGCGTCTGTGTGTCTGTGTGTGTNACCACTTTGTCTTGAGTCAGACTGTCGGAAGTTCCTATCCCAGCTCCGCCCACTTGCCAACTGTGAGTCGTGGGCAAGACAGCCGATCGCTCTGAGCCTTATGCTTCTCTTCTCTGAAGTGGGGATGATCTTTGCCCCTTGGGCTGCCATAAGGTGCTAGCGGTTTATCCACATAGACCATTTAGCGCAGCGTCCGTGTGTGGACACGTGTTCACCAAGAAGAAGCAATGCATCCCATCGATTCTAAGACCCACATGCTTTCACATGTTTAGAGGCAGGTGTCTTGCAGGCCACGGCCTTTCCCGATCTCCTTGAGCGATGCTGTGGTGACTCGCTTGTCCCGGCCTGTGCAGGAGGAAACCCGATCAAAACCGTGCACATTGCCGGCACTTCCACGTCTGCGTAAGGACCAAGCAGCTCTTTCCACAGGGATAAAAAAATACAGTGAGCCGAGAAAGCATCATGTCACCCTTCGGTTGGCAGTCGCTTTTCTTTCTTGGTCGTACATAAATTAGTGGTGTGTCTTACAGCTGATGGTTTCTTAGATTTGATGAAAGGCAGTACAGTGTTATCATCACAGGCCTGTCTGTCTTCCCCCAGAAGATGATTAGATCATTGCTCCCTGTTCTTCTTGCTTCCCTGCTAGAAAGCTAGACGTCTATGCCTTTGTCCTGTGACTTTGCAGTGCCTCCCACTAAGTAGAAAAGGAAAATTTCCCCGCCCCCTCAATGCAGAGTTTGGCCAAGTAACTTGCCCTAGAATTTGAGCAGCATGTCAGTGCACCAATTTCAGCATGAAGCCTTAGAGGGTATTGTGTATTTCTGCCCAGTCATGGAAGCAGAACTAAGTAGCCACTGTTGGAAGGAGATGGAGACAAGGGAACCCGTACTGGACCCAACCTGCAGCCTGATGCAGAGCCATTCCACCCGACCCAACCACCGTGAGCAAGAGGAATAATTGCTTGGGGTTACAAGCCACTGAGATTTGGGGCACTACTTGTCACACAGCATTAACATAGCAGCAAAGCTAATATACCCTCTAAACTACGAGTGCTTTGAGGGCAAGGCCTATGGTCCATTTACCTCTGTAACTCCAGTATCCAAACTGGTACTTAGACACAGTGGGTGTAGAGGGTATCCAGAGAGCTATCGGAGGTGGGGAAAGGGCAGGTTAGGAGTTAAGCAGATCTAGACTCAAATCTCGGCTCCACGACTGAGAAGACGGGTGACCTTGGCAGGGCGATCTAGAGCTTCCAGGTCCCGGTTCCCCCACCTGCACGCGGGGCCTCGTGGCCCAGGTGCAACGAGAAGGGAAGCTAAGGGCGCACAGGGGCTTCACTCAGCGCCTTGTACCCACAGCCTCTCCAGATGCACACCAGTTCCCTTTCTTTGTGATCGAGGACATAACTGAGACCCTTGTAACCCATTTCTACATTCTAGAACCTTCCAGAACACTCTCTCTCAGATGTTCCTGGTCCATGGCAGGCAGGATGTGGCTAGGAGGAGACATCCCTGAGATGGACGGTCTGGCAGAAGCCAGGAGAGACAGGTGCCAGGCTGATCCCAGCAGCCTCCCAGGGACCCTTTCTACTAATTCTGTTTCCAGCCTGCCTGATACCCAGCTGCCCATGTTAATGCCAGACTCAAACCTGGCAGACTGTGTGCTCCCCCAGAGCTGTCTTCTCCAGTTATTCCCTGTGGAAACACAAAGGCAGATATGCCGGGGGTGAGAAGGTGGCCCATCCGGCCCAGGCAGGGGGCAAAGGTGGGTCAGCTCTCCTGGAAGTAGGCCGACCAGCCTGAGGGGCTGTGCACGCAGGAGGCCTCTGGACCAGGGCGTCCCAGGGCACCCGCCAGGGCCTCCACCCTGCAAGAGTGCCCAGCAAGGAGGCCTGGACTCCAGGCCTGAGTCTGGCACAGCCTGCTGTGTGACCTGAGGCCGGCTTCTTAGCCTCTCTGTGCCTCCATCACGCTTGTCTCTACAATGGGTAATATCTAGGAATTTTCCATGGTTCAGGTTACAGCCCCATCTAAGAAGCTGGGGGAAGCCATGGACAGCCTCCCAAAAACAATGCATCTAACTTCAGTGGTCCAGGGCCTGGGAGCAGACGACCCAAGGGAGCCATCTGGTGGGTACTGAGAACCCTGGGCTCCCTGGAATGTTGGAACTGGAGGCCCAGGGGCTTACCTCCCACTCAGACCCTCTTTGATATCTCTCTACCAAGAAGCCTCATGAGGGCCAGGGAAACAAACCCCAGTGGGCCTTCCTCCTGGGCTTCTTTCTCTGTCACCTCAGAGATACCCTAGTTCCTGGCCTCCTCCATTCCTGCTCGTTAACTGTCTCTTTGTTGCCATGGTTTTTCTGAGCCTTCCACAGACAGCAGGCCCAGAGACAAGCAGTGAGTGAGCCAGGTCATCAGCCGCTCTTGGGCTGAAGGGTCTTCAGAGGTGACCTACACACGCACACACACATGCACACGCGCGCACACACACACATGCGCACACAGACGCACGCGCACACACAGAGGCACACAGACGCACACGCACACAGACGCACACACACATGCACACAGACGCACACGCACACACAGACGTACACGCACACACACATGCACACAGACGCACACACACATGCACACAGACGCATGCGCACACACAGACATACACGCACACACAGAGGCACACAGACGCACACGCACACACACGCGCACAGACGCACACACACATGCACACAGACGCACGTGCACACACAGACGTACACGCGCACACACATGCACATGCGCGCACACACACACATGCACACAGACGCACACACACACACATGCACACAGACGCACACACACACACACAGAGGCACACAGACGCACACACACGTGCACGCACACAGACGCACACAGAGACGCAGATGCGCACACACACACGCACACATGCACACAGACGCACACAGACGCACACACACACACAGAGGCACACAGACGTGCACACACATGCACAAAGATGTACATGCACACACATGTGCACATACACGCGCACACACACATGCACACACACATGCACACAGACGCACACACGTGCACACAGATGTGCACACAGACACGCACGTGTTCATGCACACGCACATACACACATGTGTGCATGCATACACATGTGTGTGCATACACAAACACAGTGCTTGCATGTGTTTGCACCTGTGCACATCCACACATGCCACTACACATATGTACACGCATGTATACACGTGCGCGCACACATGCACCCAGGCCCTATTCCTGTGCTCANGTGCACACAGACACGCACGTGTTCATGCACACGCACATACACACATGTGTGCATGCATACACATGTGTGTGCATACACAAACACAGTGCTTGCATGTGTTTGCACCTGTGCACATCCACACATGCCACTACACATATGTACACGCATGTATACACGTGCGCGCACACATGCACCCAGGCCCTATTCCTGTGCTCAGCCCTACACCCCCCTGCACATACCCCGGCTGCTCTCCCTCCCAGAGGCCCAGGGACTGCCGCCACCACCGACACATCTTCCACTCGCCCCCGACGCCCTCTAGTCCCGCCACTTCCTTTATGCCAAAGCCTTCGCTGCTCACCAAGGTCATGAAGCCCCGGGGGACACAAACGGTGAACACTGGGCATCTGGGAGCCACAGGATCGCCAGCCCTGCCGCCCCTTGCTGTGCAACCTCGGAGCTGTCGATGATCTGCTTTACGCTCTCGCCGGTTTACGCTTCACACAGCCTCAGCACGCGTCATGTGCCATGCACAGTGCTCACCTGAGTTCCATCCTCACAGCCAACCTGCAAGGCAGACAGCATTATCCCCATGTGTTATTTACCCAGTGCTGTGTACCAAGCTACTCCACAACTTCGCAGTTTAAAATGACAAACACTGACTATCTCCTGCATCTTCAGAGGGCCAGGAATCTGGGAGCGGCTTAGCTGGGAGTCTCTGGGTCTCCCATGAACTGCAGGCAGGCTGTCAGCCAGGGCTGCTGTCCCATCACAAAGCCCAACGGGGGTCAGGGAACCCACTTCCCAGCGCGTCCGCACGGCCACTGGGAGGTCTCGGCTCCTCACCACGTGGGTCTCTTCATATGCTGCCTGAGTGGTCTCAGGACAAGGCAGTTGGCTTCCCCCAGAGCGAGTGGGAGGGAGAGACAGAAACTCAAGACAGAGTCTCAGCATCTTTAATAACCCGGTCTCCTAACCTTGGAAGTGGATACCATCCCTTTTGATGTGTTCTGTTGGTCACGCAGACCAAACCTGGTACAATGTGGAAGGACACTGATAAAGGGCATACATAGCAGAAGGTGGCGTTCATTGGAGGCCAGCTTGGAACCTGGCTATCACACCCCATTTTGCAGATGGGAAAACTGAGACTTGGAGAGATTAAGTGACTTGCCCAAGGGAACACAGCCAGCATGTGATGAGGTGGAGATTTGAAAGCAAGACTGTCCACCTCTAGTATCTATATCCTTAAGTGTGTATCTTCTCTTCTGTCTGACCTCAGTGTCCCCACACATCAGAGACGTCAGAGGAAGACGTTTAACTGGACAGTCTCTAAGGTCGTGACCTGCCTGCTGTGAAAGTTCAAAGGCTTAATTAACAAGGAACAGAGTGAGACCTGAGCCTCAGTCTCCCTATTTCTAATCATCAGGCTCTTGTCTGCTTCAGTGTAACAG
The DNA here is from genome assembly GCA_006410615.1 of Neotragus moschatus. Lineage (NCBI taxonomy): Eukaryota > Metazoa > Chordata > Mammalia > Artiodactyla > Bovidae > Neotragus > Neotragus moschatus. The sequence continues at coordinate 500,088 of SJYA01000219.1, forward strand.
CCCTCAACCCCAGGGGGCTTCCCTGCTGTGTAAAACTGGCTGGTAGCAGCTCAAACCAGCTCCGGGTCTCAATTACGTCCTCTGGAGAAGGGGAGCAAGAGAAGGCCCAGACAGCAAGCTCCGGGATGGCGCCAGCCCACGGAGTCGATGATGAAGACGGTGATGAAGACGCCGCTGACGCTGGCCATGGAGATGGTGAAGAGGAAGCAGCGGCAGTGGCGGCCATGATGATACGAGGCTGATAAGCAGTGCACACCTCGAACACGTCCTACGAGGCGAGGAACTTGCATTGCACTTCACCTTCACAGCAACGCAGTCCATGGGCCAGCAGCACGAGCCCCGCTTGAACGCTTCCTGGAAATTCAGAGGTTGCCTCGCTCGCCTGCCCCAGGGGCTCAGTGTGCACAGCCCAAGTTGAGGAGTGCTTGAACTTCTCAGAATTAACAGCTGACACAACCATCCAGAAGGGGACATACCACTCTTGTCCCCACTTTGCAGGTAAGAAAACAGACATGGAAAGTCTCCCAGCCAACAAGGGGTGGTTAGTTGCTCAGTCCTGTCCGACTCTGTGCGGCTCCCTGGACGGCAGCCCGCCATGCTCCTCTGTACGTGGAGATTCTCCAGGCAAAGCACTGGAGTGGGTTGCCATGCCCTCCTCCAGGGCATCTTCCCGACCCAGGGATAGAACCCGAGTCTCCCACATTGTAGGTGGATTCTTTACCATCTGAGCTGCCAGGGAAGCCCAACAGAGGGTAGAGCCACGGTACAGGTCTTGATCCTCACCCCAGACCTCTCCCACTTCGACCCCAGGACCAAAAACTGTGTCTGCCCCCAAGGAGCTGAGGTTAGGTTCCAGTCAGAGGAGGCCCAGCCCCAAAAGCCTCAGGACCGGTCCCGGTCCCGGCGCCTCCTCCATCGCCCTGCCTCTTGCTGGCCCCGAGCCCCTCCCCCTGGCAGGGCCGCCAGCAGGGGCGAGGGGTGAGAGGCGAGGAGGCCCGCCTGCTGAACAGTGACCTTGTTCCAAATTACTCCGGGGAGAAGGACACTCAGAATCAAGAAAGCGCACTCAGCACACCAGCACACAAACGTTTCTGAAAGAGGGGGCGGAAATTAAGTCTTTGAAATAACATTAATCATGATAATGCTTTTGCTGGTTTCTTCCCTTGGTGTTTGCGGGGTGTTCTTTCCCAGGGCAGGTTTAACCCTTGCCAGCCCGGGCTCCCGCAGAGCCCAGGGCTCCATCCTCTCCCCGCCTCAGCCAAGAGACTCACCTGCGCCTTGAAGCCCAGCGCTCTCCTCTTTTCTCGCCTCTCGCCAGCCTTCCTAGGACCAGGTGTCCCTCCGAGGCAAGGTCAGCATTCAAGGGCCAGGCAGGTGAATATATGAAGGAAGTGGGCTGTGACTAGGACTTGAGTGTCCAGCTCATCCTGGGTTTTGCCTCGTTTTAAAACTGAAAGACTAGAGTCCCAGGAACCCCCTCTGCTGCAGCTGCTAAGTCGCTTCAGTCGTGTCCGACTCTGTGTGACCCCATAGACGGCAGGCAGCCCACCGTCCTAAGCAAATCACAAAGGCTTGTTGTTGCTGTTTAGTAGCTAAGTCGTGTCTGAATCTTTGTGACCCTGTGGACTGTAGCCCACCAGGCTCCTCTGTCCATGGGATTTTCCAATCAAGAATACTGGAGTGGGTTACCATTTCCTCCTCCAGGGGATCTTTCCAACTCAGGGATCAAACCCGCTTCTCCTACACTGCAGGTGGATACCTTACACTCTCAGCCACAAAGCGCAGTCACTCTAGCTGGGGCTGTTGTAAGTAGGAAAAGACAATCCTGTCCGAGGAGGCGGCTGCTGTCCACCCTGGGCTGATGCTCCACCACGGTCGTTTGGACTGAACTGTGTCCCCTGCATTGAGGCACTAACCCCTAGTGTGACTATGTTTGGAAACATGGCCTTTAAGGAGGTAACTGAGACTGAACGAAGTCTTTAGTGTGAGTCCTAATCCTAGGGACTGGTGTGATTGCAAGAAGGAGGACGCACCAGAGATGCCGGTGTGCAGAGGAAGCCACGCGAGGAAACAGCAGGGAGCCAGCTGTCTGCAAGAGAAACCAGCCCTGCCAGCGCCCTGACCTGGGACTTCCAGCCTCCAGAACTGTGAGAAAATGGGTCGTGTAAGCCACCCAGTCCATGGAATTTGGTTTTGGCAGCCCTGAGCAGGCTAATACCCCTGGGGGAAAAACCACAATAAGAAAAGGCGATACTGACACTGAGTTCCAGGCGCTATTCTAAATCTCGACATGCGCTAACTTATCTAGTCCTCACAATGACCCTATAAAGTAAGTGCTTTCATCATCCCCATTTTACAGATAAGGAAACTGAGGCACCGAGTTTGAGTAACCTCCCCCAAGGATTCACAGCTAGAAAAGGTTGGCAGTGGGATTTGAACTCCTTTTNAATAAGAAAAGGCGATACTGACACTGAGTTCCAGGCGCTATTCTAAATCTCGACATGCGCTAACTTATCTAGTCCTCACAATGACCCTATAAAGTAAGTGCTTTCATCATCCCCATTTTACAGATAAGGAAACTGAGGCACCGAGTTTGAGTAACCTCCCCCAAGGATTCACAGCTAGAAAAGGTTGGCAGTGGGATTTGAACTCCTTTTGACTCAGGGCAAAGCTTGGGGTAAGTGCTATCATTGTTCCCATTTTACAGATAAGGAAACTGAGGCATAGAGTGTAAGTAACTTCGCCCAAAGACTCACAGCTAGAAAAGGTCAGCACTGGGACTTGAACTCCTTCTGACTCAGGGCAAAGCTTGGCTCTTTACCACTAACTTACTCTAAGAGTAGGAGACTGTGTTGCCCTACCATTAATTTTTCCAAGGGAAATTGAAAAATTGCCTGATTCGTAAATGCTGGTTGTTAATTAAGAAAAAAACAGTATTTATGGACAGAGCAAAAGAAACCTGTGTCTAACTCTCAGCTGCCAGCTTCTACTTGCTGTTCCTTGAGACTCTCAACAAGGCAGAACTCAAATTTCATCCTCTGCCACCACCCACACAGTTACCACTGCTTCCCAGCGTGAGCGTGAATCTCACAACTCTGCAGCTGACAGACTTAAAAAACCAGAGAGCACTGGAGTCCAGCGGGAATTTGGAGACTATGGTGACGAAGCCCTCATCTCACAAATGAGACTAGTGTCACTGAGGGCGCGCAGAGGGTGACGTCGGGGTCCGCGAGGACTGCTCGCTGGGTGCCCGTCCCATCAAGCCCAGAGAGCCCTCCTGTGCAGCCTCCCTTCACTGCCTGTTTCCTACGTCCTCACATTTGGCTTTCTGCCCGTTCATCTGTCTGCCCGCCCGTCCATCCGTCCATCTCTCCCTCCATCCGTCCATCTCTCCCTCCATCCACCCAGCTGCTCATCCGTCCACCCTGCCAGCCAGTCAGCCTTGTTCGAGGCTTGCCCCAGTCGTGAGCATCTTGAAGTCGCAGGCTTTGCCTTGCCTTGCCTGTTTCCAGCTGTTACACAGCACAGCGTTTAGCACATGCTTCTCCAGCTTAACCCCTACCTGGCTGCAATCCTTGGACAAGGTGCTTCACCTCTCCAAGCCTCAGTTTCTCCATCTATAAAAATGGGGCCATGACAGGGCCTGCTCTTCAGAGCCATGGGGAGAAGAAGGCGACGTGGGCACGTGGTAAGCGTGCAGCAACCTGACTGTGGTCATCGGCTGTCCCGCGGGGCGGGAGCCCGTGTCCCTCAGGCCCCTCCAGCTCCGCACGGCTGGTCTGGGCTCTCTGAGGATGCCACAGAGCAGGTGGGGAGCCTTGCCACAGGAGAAGGAGTCGGGGGCAGCGACCTGCAGTGAGTGGAGGAGGAGCACCGGCCAGGGCCGCAGAAGCTGGCTGGAGAGGTGACATTGCAGAAGACAAAGAGGGACAGAGGGCAGCCCGGTTGTAAGGGATGCAAGACCGGCCAGAGGTGCGGATGCCTGGGGGGAGCAGAGGACCAGCCTCAGACTGCCACCCCCGGCACCGCCCATGCTTTGGAGCGGGACCCACCCCGCCTGCTCCCCGCCTCGTGCAGCCTCCAGAACACATGAGGCTGCACCAGCTTCCCCATCATTAGCTTCTGAGAACAACCGACTCCGATGGATGAACTTCTGTTCCATTGCTGTGATTGTTTTTTAATTATACTTGTTTTATTTTTTGCAGCTCAGGAGCCAAATTGGATCTAACCAATCTGAAATTCACCTTTGGCATAACACGGTGATAGAGGGAACTGGGCCATCCGCTCTCGGGCTGCTGGGGGAGGAGGCAAGAAGCCGGGTCTCGGGCCAGAGGCCAGAGGGGATGCAAGGTCCCAGGGGATCACCTCTCAGCTCCTCTGCCTCTGACGCTCCCCTTCCCTGGGTACAGACGCATCTTCCCACAACTGCTCATCAGCACCCACTAGGCCCCAGGCCCCGGCCGGGCATCAGAGACACTGCTGTGAACTGGGCAGTTGAGGTTCTTGGCTTAGAAGTCTGTAGCCAAGACTCTTAGATTCTGGAGGGGAAAAGATCAGTGCCTGGCCGCTCCTGGTTGCTTTCTCCAGACCTTCTGTCAGCTTGAGATTTAGTACAAGATTGTACTGACGACCTTGACTGCATTTTATCAAAAGAATAGAAGACGGCTCCCGCAGCCTTCACCGGGGCAGGCACTTGACACGGATCACCTCATGTGATTGTTAGGGTGTTACTAGCACACCCATTTCACAGATGGAAAACTGAGGTGCCAAGAGGGAGGAAGCACGGGAGGCTTGCTTCCAGTGAGGAGGTGGCAAAGGCGGGCCTTAAACCCAGGTCTCAGTCACCCTGTCCTTATAACTAGCAGGGTGCTCTGCCTCTCCCCGAAAGCCACGCCACACTCCCACGCTCCCAGAGCAGACCGCGAGGGATCCCAGAATGCCCGTGGCCAGAAATGAGCCCGAGATGCGGGGACACCACGGGGGGTGGTGGGCACGAGCCCGCGAGGGAGCTGCCCGGCCTCACCCGCCTTGGCCTGCCCGGGGGCAGCCTCTCCCCCTCCCTTTTTCTCCGTCCTGTCGCTGATGGGGAAAGACGTTTTCTCCTCCATGGAACCGAGACTGCAGGGAAGCCGATGTCTGGGACCTTCGGCTCCCGTTTCAGGGCACAGAGGGCATTAAGAACCCACGAGAGGCGTCAGGCTCCTCATCCCCCCATCCCCAGGGAGCCTGGGAGTCCTGGGGACAGTGGGAGCTTTCTTCTGAGACTAGATTTCTCTCNCCCCAGCCCTTCACCACCACTCCAGCAGCCTCACCCAGGGGCACTTCATGGCACCCAGGGTGCCAGCCTTCCGCTTCTGGCCCCTCTTCTGAAGCTGCAGCAGGACCCACACACACGACCAGCCTAAACCCCTGGGGGTGGGAGCCAGTGGGGAGGTGTTCGCCTCTGTCCCCCAGAGAACCGTTTCCCAAGTCCCCCCAAAAGGTTCCAGCAGCAGAACCCTGGCCCCCAGGGCGCCAGAGCCAACCTGAGGACGCTCACCTCCATCTGTGCTCTGCCCCCCTGGCCCCCGGGACTAGACCCCAAACAAGATGCCTCACCCAGCCCCGCCTCAGAGCCTGGCTGCAGGGAGGGGGTCCAAGCTGAGACAGATGCCCCCAGGAGATGAGGCTCTGCAGTGATGAGCCCGTGGGTGCTGTTTGGAAGGCTTTTGGGGAGTCTGTTGGGGTGACCCCAGGCCCACCACCAGCCACCTCGTGGCTGCAGGAGGTGGGGAGCTGAGCTGCGAGCCCCAGCTGAGTGTCTTCCCCCAGCGACGTTCCTGGAGAGTGTCACTGTCCCTGTGGGCAAGATTCCACAGGCCTGGAGGAGGGGGAGGGGAGAAAGGTTGGGGGCAAGCAGGCGTTAGGGCTCAGGAGGAGACAAGAGGCCCCACTCCCTCACCCCCAGCGGCCCGTACTCACCAGGAGTGTGAGGAAGCTCATGGAGGATTCCTGCAAAACCCTGAGCCGACTTCCACAGGAGGCACCACAGCGTCAGAAGCACCGGGGCCCCAGGCCTATCATGAAAGGGGCAGGGAAAGAGAAGGCGGGAGAGCCGTGGGCACTCAAGGCAGACAGGCCGTCGAGCCCCAGGCTGCGCTGCGTGGCTTCAGGCAGGTGGCCACCTCTGAGCCTCCCCCGCCCCCCGCACCGCGGTGCTGTTATCCAGTCCCTCAGTCGTGTCTGGCTCCGCACCCCACGGACTGCAGCACACAAGGCTTCCCTGTCCTTCAGCGTCTCCTGGAGCTTACTCAAACTCATGTCCATTGAGTCGGTGATGCCATCGAAACACCCCATCCTCTGTCGTCCCCTTCTCCTGCCCTCAGTCCTTCCCAGCATCATCAGGTGGCCAAAGTCCAGGAGTTTCAGCTTTAGCATCATTCCTTCCAATGAACACCCAGGGCCGATCTTCTGAATGGACTGGGTGGATCTCCTTGCAGTCCAAGGGACTCTCAAGAGTCTTCTCCCTCACCACAGTTCAAAAGCATCAATTCTTCGGCGCTCAGCCGTCTTTATGGTCCAGCTCTCACATCCACACATGACCACTGGAAAAGCCACAGCCTTGACTAGACGGACGTTNTCCTTGCAGTCCAAGGGACTCTCAAGAGTCTTCTCCCTCACCACAGTTCAAAAGCATCAATTCTTCGGCGCTCAGCCGTCTTTATGGTCCAGCTCTCACATCCACACATGACCACTGGAAAAGCCACAGCCTTGACTAGACGGACGTTTGCCAGCAACGTGACGTCTTTGCTTTTAATATGCTGTCGAGGTTGGTCATGGTTTTTCTTCTGAGGAGCAAGCGTCTTTTAATTTCGTGGCTGCGATCACTGTCCACAGTGATTTTGGAACCACGTCTCCACTGGGTTGCAGTGAGGACCAAATGGAGTTAAGGGTGTGAAGGGTTAGGGTGGTGCCAAGTGCATGGGAAACACGGATTTTGGCTGAGGTTGTGTTCGGACTTCGTACATTTTAATCTCAACGGTTAGGGAAGGCGCCGGTATAGCCCTTTACTAAATGTGAATCCTAGACTCGGAGAGCACAAGGGATTTGTCCCAAACCACATAGCTGCTAGCAAGCAGAGCTCCGGTTTCAGCTAGACTCTGATTACAGAGCCTGTCCGCTGACAGCCGAAGCAGATTTATCCCTGCCAGCGTCCCTTCTCGTTCACGTGGTCCCTTTGAAGGAACCCCCTCAGGAAGTTCCGACGACAGCTGAACCCGCGGGATGCCTCAGGTGACGGCACACAGGTCCTCAGCAGGGCACTCACGGAGCCTGCGCTTCCGCCCAGTGGTCCTTAGCCCCACAGAATCCCCAACCCTGGCTCTGTCCCCTCAAGGGCCTGCTCGGCTCTAGGACCCTAGGCAGGGGCCACCCCTCCTACTCACATCCCTGATGGAGTGGAATGAGCTTACGCCAGTTGGGGTTCAGCCCCAGGCGGCCCCCTAGCTGGCTGCGTGACCTGAGGTGAGCGACTCCACCCCTCTGAGCCTCGGTGCCCACAGCCGTAAAAGGTGACTTGTAACACAGGACTAATGTGAGGTCACCGAGACAGCATATATATATAGAGAGAGAGTAGACAGTGGGCGCTCAGAGCCCCACTCTCGGCTTGGACGGGACTGAATGTGGGGGCAGAGGAGGCTGGGCCTCCCAGGCCCACCACAGGAGGACCCGGCCTCCAAGGCTGTCGTGCAAAACACATGCACTGCTGGAAGCCTCGAGAGGCGGGTGTCCAGGGGCTCCCCTGGCAGAGCTGAGGTCAAGGCTGGGGAGCCCGAGGCTTGGTCACCACAGAGGACACCGGCTCGTGCACCTGCCCTGGGGAGGGCTGCTCGTACCAGCAGGAGGCGGAGGAGAGGGCCTGACCCTGAGCCTCCGTCCCCTCCTTAACCGGCCCTGAGCTCTCAAACCACCTCAGCCCCTCCTTCTGCACCAACAGCCCCTCCCCGTCCCTGCTGGTCACGGAAGGAGTGACTGGGAGCAGGAAGTTTGAAACTGAACTGCCTGGGTTCAAAGCCCTGTTCTATTTCCAGTTATGTGATCTCGGGTATAAAAAATCCATAGTCTGAACCTCAGGTTCTTCAACAACCAAAGTTGGTTTTAAGACAGATTAACGAGCTAATGTGACTTCACAGGTGTTGCTGACAGTTAAGAACTTGCCTGCCAACGCTGCAGACAGATGGAAGACGGGCAGGTTCAACCCACCTGGGAGAGGGCGTGGCAGCCCACCCCAGATTCTCGCCTGGGGAACCCCACGGACAGAGGGGCCTGGCGGGCTGCAGTCCACGGGGTCGCTGCAGTCCATGGGGTCGGACGCGACTGAGCGGCTGAGCCCGCACAGTAAGGAATACATGTAAGTCAGTTGGAATAGAGTCTGGCGCATAGTAACGGCTCGATAAATATTAGCTGTTTTTTTGTTTGTTTGGCTTTGTTTGGCGGCCCCACAGCTTGTGGATCTCAGCTTCCCAGCCAGAGATCAAATTCAGCCCCTTAGCATTAAAACCACAGAGAGCTAACTGCTGAACCACAAGAGAATTCCCAATATTAGCTGTTCTTATTTGGGGTTCTAGCCGAGATTACCCCAAAATCCTCCTTCCTGTAACAGCATCTCTGCACCACCCCACACCTTGTCTAGGCGCTGTCCTGGCTTCTGACATAAGGCAGAAAATGGGGAAGAAAGGTGTAAGAGCAAGGATCCCAGCCCCGAGCAGCTCAGGGATCCCTGGGCTGAGCACAAGGGTATCTGAGAGAGCAAGGGGATGCTAGGGTCTGCTGGAAACTCTACAAAGGCTCGGGAGCCTAAGGCAGGGAGGGCCCGCCTGCCACTGCCCAAGTCCCTGCATTGGCACCAAAGGGGCACAGAGGAGGCGTCTGCCTGCGGGTCCAGCAGAGGGTGTGAGCTTGCTGTCTGCTGGGTCCCCACGTCCAGGAGGAGAATGTCCCCCACACAGGCAGGGAGAGGAACCCGGGGGCAGGCCGTGACTGAAGGCATCAGGAGCGAAGACTCACACAAGATCGAGAGACTCCCAAGGAGGGAAAGAGGCAGGGGGAGTAGGGAGCCTGAGCCCCAGAGATCAGGCTTCTGACCCTGGTCAGAGCGGAATCTTGAAAGAGAAATTAAGCTCAGGTTTAGAGCAACAAAGACGGCTACTTTTTTTTTTTTTTTTTTTGCACATTGCAATCAGTAGACAAGCAACTGAGAACACAGTGTTACTAGGGTTCCCCGGCTACAAACAACACAGCCCTGGACAACGTGATGTTCCTTTACTGAATGGTCCACATCATTTCAGGAAGGGTTCCTGGAAGCAAAATCGGTGGGAGTCAAAGGCTACCAACTGCTAGAGGCTCTTAGCACAATCTAGCTGCACTCCTTCCCAGAAAGCTCAGACCAGCCGGGGATAAACAGCCTGCCTCCCTTCACGCGCCCTGGCAGCAAGGATCATTATTTTGCCCACCTCTGCCAATTTGTTGAGCCAAAAAATGAGAGTCTGGCTGTTTCTATTTGCATTCTTCAGTTGCTAGAGTGAGGTGCGACTGTGGGTTTTAGGAAAGTGGGAAGTGTTAGGAAAACAAAACCCTTGTTAAGCACGGGTGTGTGTGCAGAATTTTCTGTGTAAGATGCCCACAGTGGCGAGTCTCCTCTCCTGGAAAGGCTCCCTCACCCATCAGAGCGCACCATCCCGATGCATAGCGGCTCTGAGCCTCGGTTTCCTCGCCCATTAAATGGGTGCGATATCTTTCTGGTCAGGTACGGACGTTTAGTCACAGTTTGCCGTCTCTTTCCTCTTCCTGCCGTTGCCCTAAGTTTCCTGGCCCTGTGGTTTGCCCACAGGAGGGCTTGGCTGTCCACAGTGACTGTTGCAGGAATGGGCACGTACCCGACGTCCAGCTAACCACAGGCCAAATTCTGGGACCTGGACTCAGCTGTTGAGGGACTCGGACCCTTGTTTACTCGCAGACGCGAAGGGGGAATGAGCTGGTGACCATCTTAGAGGCGCGAGGGGCAGACTTGCTGAAAATTTCTCAACACTGAGAAAACAGAGCCAAGAAGTGAAGACAGGGAGAGCGTGTCGGCAGCCCTGTGCACACCAAAGGATGCCTGGGAGCTGACGATCCTTGCCTGAAGCAGCCCTGTCGTGGACTCCCTTTGTTATCTAAGCGAGTTTGAGCTCGGTTTTCTGTCCCTCGCGGCTCCAGCGACAGCGCAGTTGCTGCTGGTCTGACACACAGAGGGCGCTCGGGAGCCCGCGGCCTGAGCACAGAGCCCAGGAGCAGAGTCTCTGCCATGCGGCCCTGAAAGCAGGCTGCACCTCTCTAGGGAGACTCTGTGGGTTTTTATGAGAAGTATGATAAAATCCGCGCAAAGCACTTTACAGTTCTCAGCCCAGCTCAACAAATGGTCGTTATTTGCTAACAGCGTTGTTGTTTCAGAAACGGTTCTTACTATTGATGCCTGTCTCCCAGGCTTGACAGTGAGCTCCTTGGCAGCGGGGCTCCTTTGTGTGGCTTTGTGTGCCTACTGCAACAACCCGAATCATCACTGGATGGTTGACTGTGGGTCGCATTTCCCCTACTTGAGCCCGGTGGCAAGTTCCTTGCAGGCAGGGGCCAGGACTCCCCTCTGCGCTCCGCCAAGGGTGGTGAAGTGGGCCACGTGCCCGAGCCCGTCCCCAAGCCAGAAGCGAGCCCTAAGGCCTGCCGTGTCTAAGGGTCACACTCTCCGGGAGGCCGTCGACATTCCCCGCTTGGCGGGGAGGAATCTGTGGGCTCCCATGGTGACGGGGCGGGCGTAGGCGGGAGGTGGAGGCCCGGGGCCACAGCGAAACCAGCATTTGAACTTGGATCTGCGCACCGCCAGGGCCGTGCTCCCGGCGCGAGTCTCGGAGTTGGTGTTCGTGATGCTGAGAGGCTTCCGTGAGCCTGGGACTCACCCTGATGGTGAAGAGATGAAGGCGGCCCAGAGTAGACTGAACTGGGCTTAGAGGCAGGTGTTAACACTCACTAGTATTGCTGCACTGTTATTACGGATTTATATATCCGTACATATATTACATATATATGGATATATATCCGTATGTTTTTATGTATATGAATATATATATCCATATATATAACCCTAGATGGTTGCTGTAGCGTAAGAAAAATGGTGGGGCTAGGGGAGAGCAAAGGGCCCAGAGGACTCGTGGGGAGGGCTCGGGGGTGAGCACCTCGTTCCTGGGCACTCACCGCTGCCCCTCAAGGCAGCTCATTCAGAACCCCTCCCCTTGTGCAGACGGGATGCATGGAGAGGGCAGTGGCTGACAGCCTGAGAAGACCTGGAAGGACCTGGAAAGTTCCAGAAAAGAAACAGAAGTGGGAGGTCAGGGAGACTCCCTTCCCCTCAGACACAGGAATTAAGGATCGCAACAGCCCTGGCAACGGAACCTGAACTCTGGAGAAACCTCCCTCGGGGAGGGAGGCTCAGCGGCTCACCAGAAGTCTGAAGTTGTGCTAGGGAGGTCGGTAGACTGGCAGCCTGGGCTCTTCCCAGTGCCGGGAGCCTCCTTCTAGGGTCAGAACCAAGAGACACAGGCAGGCGGAGGGCCTGCTTCCTTCCCCGTCACAGGTCTTGCCCAGAGCTCCCTGCACCAAACTGAGGAGTATTTGGCTCCCACGTCTGTCTCTCGGGCCTGAGATAGGAAGCCCTGACCCCCACAAGGCCCCCTGTATGACCTGAAAGGCTTAGGATACCCATTGTGCAGATGAGGACACTGAGGCTCTCAGAGGACCACAGCAGGGTCACCGACTGCGGGAGGCCGTGGAGGTGTTGGAAGCCGGCCGTGTCCCCATCCCCGGTCCCTCATAGGTGACCCCAGACTCTGTGCTTCCGTGGCCAAAAGGAGGCGGCAGGCGCCTCCCTGCAGGACTTCAGTGCCTCCAGGAGGGGCCGGAGCTTCTTAGGTCCTCAGGACACACGGAGGCCAGACGCTGTCCTCCGAGTCTGATGGGGGCCGAGCCGACAGCTTACAAGCACCTCGGGTCGGCGGGGACGCACTCCGCAGCCCCCAGCGCCTCTGGACGCCGCCTCGCTTTCTGCTCCTCCCCGCCCCATGCCCGGCAGCCCCTCTGAGCCTCGGTCTCCTCTGAAACGGAAGGTGGTAAAGCCACACGCCAGGACTGTTCCGAGGCCGCCTCCCGGCACTCCGGGTGGGCTCAGTGACGTGGTTTTCTCCCCGTGGAGAAGCAGCGCAGCCTCCACCCCCGCCCCATCCACACGGCAGGCCTGTGACTCCCTCTGCTCCTCGAGTGAGGCTCCAGCGACACCCTTCCTGCCCCTTTGCCCCTCGTCTTCCCAGGGTCGGGAACGTCCTTTCCCTTGGGGATCATTCCTCCCAGTCCTGTCCTCTGTGGTCCTCTGGGGCTTGCAGCAGCAAGTGAATAACTGCTGAATGGCCAACCAACGGGAAAAACGGGGTCCAAGAAGCTGACACCAGGAACGCCTTCCTCCAGGAAGACTTCCCTGACTTTCTACCAGGCTGGGTTAATGGCTCTGCGTATGAGCTTCCCTGAAGCCCAGAACCACTTTTATTTTTAAGTGTAGGCTCTGGGGCCCAAGCTCTGGCTCTGCCCTGACCACCTGTGTGCCTCCAAGCAACTGACACAACCTCTCTGCGCGCCATGGCCTCCCCCGTGAAAGGAGGGTGATAGGAACAACGTCCACCCTGGAGAACCGTCGGGTCAGGAGACAGGCCGCACGGGTGCAGCAGCGGGCACACTCCGGGCGCTCACAGGTGTGAGCGACTTCCGTCAGCACCCACAGTGCCGCCCAGTATCGCCTCGTTGGCCAGGCTGTCCTTCGCCCCTGCTTGTGAGGTCGTCCACACCATCGTGAAGGCAGCCGGGCGCTCCCGCAGACCCCCTGGAGCCCCTTCGCGAGTCTGCTCGCCGACCCTGATCCCAGGACCTGTGCCCACCGCTCTCCCCCAGAGAACGGGCTGCTTCATTCAGGGCTGCAGGCGCGGAGCTGCCCGGGACTCTGCATGCCGGAGGCTAACCCTTGGCTGGTGACTGACAGGTTGCAGGCCGAGACCAACTCAAACGCGTAACTTGGACCCCAGAGCCCCCTGCCCTGCAATGGGATCAGGAAGAGACGGCTCTCCGAGAGGCTTTGTCTGAAAACACACACTGGCTTGGTGGGCCCCCGCCGTCCCCATCCTAGCCTGCCTCTTCCTTCCTTACACCTAAATCCTCGCCACACCGGGTGGGATCTTGGTTACCTGAAGCGGCCGTCACTGCAGTCATGTCCCACTCTTTGCAACCCTGTGGACTTAGCCCACCAGGCTCCTCTGTCCATGGTATTTCCCAGGCAAGAAGACTGCAGTGGGTTGCCGTTTCCTCTTCCAGGGGAACTTCCCGACCCAGAGACTGAATTCTTTACCACTAGTGAAACCTGGGAAGCCCAGGGGTCAAACCCATGCCCCTTGGATTGGAAGCATAGAGACCACCAGGGAAGTCCTACCCTGACTCTTAACACAGTGCCCAGACCCAAGCTGCATGGTCGGAGCAGGGGAACTGTTGAACCAAGTAATGCCCAAGAGGAAGATTTAGCCAGGGGAGGGATTCCAGGAGGCAGCAGACCCCCAGCACCGTCTGCACACAGCCCCGCCCTTGCCCACGCTGAGCCGTCTCGGCCACGAAAGTTCACTGGAGCATGTGGTCTTTAATGCACGGGCCTGGAGTTGCATAAACAAGGTTGTAAAATTTAAAGGCAAACCAGACGGGGATCCCAGGGGCTGCCACGCTGACATCACGACTGGGGGCAGGGCTGGCGCTGAGCGTGGAGGAGGCAGCTTTCGGCAGTGTTGATTCTGGGATAGANTCACTGGAGCATGTGGTCTTTAATGCACAGGCCTGGAGTTGCATAAACAAGGTTGTAAAATTTAAAGGCAAACCAGACGGGGATCCCAGGGGCTGCCACACTGACATCATGACTGGGGGCAGGGCTGGCGCTGAGCGTGGAGGAGGCAGCTTTCGGCAGTGTTGATTCTGGGATAGAAGGAAGGGCCAAAGTGGCCGTGACTGACGCTTGCTGCTGTTTATTTGCTTGTAATCATCGGGTCTGAAACGGTCAGATGGGCGCAGGCCCACATGTAGACAGAACCACAGCGAAGGTGAGGCTTCCCAGGTGGCACTAGTGGTAAAGAGCCCAAGCGCCAGTGTAGCAGACATAAGAGGCCTGGGTTTGATCCCTGGGTCTGGAAGATCCCCTGGAGGAGGACATGGCAACCCACTCCAGTATTCTTGCCTGGAGAATCCCATGGACAGAGAAGCCTGGCAGGCTACAGTCCACGGGGGTCACACAGAGTCAGCACACGCTCGCAGGCTCCAGCAGCAGGCCTCCAGGCTCTTCTCTTGCCTCCCCTCACTGAAAACCAGGCAGCTGCTTGCAGATCAGACTCACCTTCTGCAGCCTCGCCCGGGGGGATTCCTCACCCAGCTTCCCGTCTCCACACAGCACTGGTTAAGCATGTGGGCTCCTGAGCCATAGGCCCGGGTTCAGATCCCAGCTCAGCCGTTATTAGCTGTGTGCCCCGGGGTCTCGTTTCTGGTCTGCAGGATGGAAGTAGCGACAGCACCTACCCATGGGGATTAACAATGTTGGGAAAGTCAAATGAGGCAGGGCCTGGCACGGAGCAAGCCCCCAACAGCACTAGCGATTGCCGCTGCTTTCTCCTTACCATTCCTTCCTTCCTGTGATCCAAGACAGCTCTGCAGTCTCTGTAGGCAGACCCAGGGGGCTGGGAGTAACGGGGAAGGCAAAGAGCAGGGGCTGGGTGCCTGCTCCAGAGTCTGGCTGAGACAGGAAGAGAAGCAGCCAGTCAGCTGGGGACAGAGAAGCTGGGGTGAGGAGGGTGGGGCTGAGCAGGGGAGGAGGTCCTGGGGGCCGGGGTTCAGGACAAGAAAGCGCGTGGAGCCCACGGAGGCTGCCTCGTTCAGGACACACCACAGAGGGACTCAAGGAGCAAGGGGGATGCTCTGGGATGCTCAGACATGCCCGTCGGCAGGCACCGCAATGTTTAAGATGAGGCGCAGCAGAGGGGGGAGGCCTCGGTCCAGTCTGGCCTCAGCCACTTAGCAGCTGTCTTATGAAACACTCAGGATCACTGACACCGTCTGCAAAATGGGGCTGCCAACCCTAGAACTCACCTCTCAGGGTCATTGCAAGGACTGAGATGTTACATGAAGTCAGCGCTCACCTAAAGGAATGATAGTGAAGAGTCTGAGTTCAGATTCAGTGAAGCCAAGACTCCAGGTTTTACGATTCTAAACGACTCTCGAGTTTAAGACTAAATCTTACTAGAGTGTTGGCTCTGTGGGGACAGACACTTTTGGTCTATTTTGGTCAGTAGTGTTATCCCAGGACCTGGCTCCCAGCACTTGGCAAATAGGTGAGCAGTGTGTGTGTGTGTGTGTGTGTGTGTGTGTGTGTGTGTG
>SJYA01000219.1:515677-593708 GCA_006410615.1 Neotragus moschatus
CTGACTTCCGCCCCCCCCCACCCATCCATCCTCCCAACCCCATCCATCCATCCTCCCCACCCCATCCATTCTCCCACCTCTGAGGACCTGCTCTTCCCTCAGCCAGCTCACCTTCCCGCTCCGAGCGGAATCCTCACTCGCCTGGAACACTGCCGCAGCCTCCCCTGCCTGCCCTCCTTTCCCATCTTAGAAATCTCATTTCCAAACAGAAAAGAAGCTCATTAACCAAACTCGGGCCATTCTGCTGCAGGGCTGAGCCATTATGAGCACAAAAGAAAGTCTCTCCTCATCACTTACCAATTAGCTCCGAGGGATGCGGGCACTGCAGAGCACAGCTCACCCCCTTCCTGAGAAGCCCGGAGTCCTGCCGGGAGTGGCGGCCACCACGGGGCTGGTCTCTCCCAGCCCCAGACCGTGGCAGAGCGGGGGCCCCACCACCATCGGGTCAGGCCCTGACACCCCAGGACCCTCTGAACATGAGGCCAGCTGCCCACACATCATTAAGCAGCCAGCACAGGGCCCTGGGAAATGTCTTAATTAGGTGGTCACTCTGGCTCGCAGACATTAATTTGATAAAGACACTCAAGTTCAGCAGAGCAGAGCCGACTGACCGCGTCTCTGAGAGCTGCTGCCCTGAGCTCTAGGGTCAGGATCGAGGCACAGGTCAAAGGGCTTGTGGCCGGCGTCTCCAAGGCATGCTGTCCTCTCCTCGGTGGTCCTCACCCTGCCCCTCACCGTCATGCATTTCATCCTCAGGCTGAAGGACCTGGCGAAACATTCTTGTCCCAAAGGGCTTGGGAAACGAGCCCTGCTTCATCCTGAGCCAGGGGAGTCAAGCCGCCTGACCTCTGAGAGCCTCGGTCTTCCCCACTGTAAAGAGACTGGCAACCCCACGTGCTAGCCCCGGTTAGACGAGATGCGCAAAACGCATTTGACCAGTGCCCAGAGGACAGGCACGGCCCTGATCGCCGCCTGCAGTGCAGGAGACCCCAGTGCACCCCTGCCTAGGAGAGTCCCTGGAGGAGGGAAAGGCCACCCACTCCAGGATTCTGGGGCTTCCCTGGGGGCTCAGCTGGTGAAGAATCCGCCTGCAATGTGGGAGAGCTGGGTTCAATCCCTGGGTAGGGAAGGTCCTCTGGAGAAGGGANAGTGCACCCCTGCCTAGGAGAGTCCCTGGAGGAGGGAAAGGCCACCCACTCCAGGATTCTGGGGCTTCCCTGGGGGCTCAGCTGGTGAAGAATCCGCCTGCAATGTGGGAGAGCTGGGTTCAATCCCTGGGTAGGGAAGGTCCTCTGGAGAAGGGAAAGGCTACTCACTCCAGTATTCTGGCCTGGAGAATTCCATGGACTGTATAGTCCATGGGGTCACAAAGAGTCAGACATGACTGAGCGACCTGCTTCCCTGGTGGGTGAGATGGTAAAGCATCTACCTGCAGTGCAGAATACCTGGGTTCGATCCCTGGGTCAGGAAGATCCCCTGAAGAAGGAAATGGCACCCCACTCCAGTACTCTTGCCTGGAAAATCCCATGGACAGAGGAGCCTGGTGGGCTACAGTCCACAGGGTTACCAAGAGTCAGACACCTCCGAGTGACTTCACTTTCCCTTCCTTTAGAGCACACAGTGGGTCCTTAGTGCAGAGCAGCAGTTACCATTGTTACTGAAGTGAAAGAGTGAAGCCCTGTCCCTGACCCTGTGCGTCCGTTTGGAAAATAGTCCTGCTGGATAAACCATTGACTCCTGATTTTCAAGAGACCTCTCTCATTCCGGGCTTTCTGCTCCCTTTGGGATTCGAAGGGTTGAAGAATCTGGTCAGCATCACACAGCTGGTCAGTGGTAGATGCAGGATTTGAACCAGGATTTTCTGACCTTAAATCTAAGCTCTTCCTGCCACCCTCTGTGCTAAAGAGGGGTGGCCGTGTGGACGTGTGGGCCTGCAGACGGGTAGGCTATCACAAACACACTGACTGACCATGCTTTCCTTCTAACCTGTTGTCAGCTGCACAGGAGACTCTGACATGGCCACATGCAGTGAGAGGAGAGCCTAGCGGACTGGGTTCAGGAGAGCCAGGGCCCAGGCGCAGCTCTGCTGGAACCTTCTGTGGCTCCCTAGCTGGGTCACACCCCTCTCTGTGCCCCTTCTCCATCTGTAAAGGGGAAGGAAGGTTTCTGACTCTGAACAATTGGTTGCTGTTGTCCGGTTGCCAAGTCAAGGCCCACTTTTCACAACCCCATGGACTGCAGCACACCAGGCCTCCCTGTCCATCACCATCTCCCGAAGTCTGCCCAAGTTCATGTCCATTGAGTCGGTGATGCCATCCAACCATCTCATCTTCTGTCACCCTCTTTTCCTCTGCCCTCAGTCTTTCCCAGCATCAGGGTCTTTCCTGATGAGTCAACTCTTTCCATCAGGTGGCCAAAGTATTAGAGCTTTAGCTTCAGCATCAGTCAGTCCTTCCAGTAAGTATTCAGGGTTGATTTCCTTTAGGATAGACTGGTTTGATCTCCTTGCAGTCCAAGGGACTCTCAAGAGTCTTCAACACCACAGTTCAGAAGCAAAAATTCTTTGGTGTTCTGCCTTCTTTATCGTCCAGCTCTCACATCTACACATGACCACTCGAGAGACCATAGCCTTGACTAGACGGACTGAACAACGTTCCAGTCCAATTCCTCCCACGGGTGCTCCTCTGAATCCCTGCTCTTAGGTCTGGAGATGCCTGAAGCCTCTCACCGTGCATCCTGCGCCCAACACTGTGCACCTCCCGGGGGCTGAGCACACCGGGACCACCTGCACTGTCTCCCCAGAGCAGCAAGGACTAAAGGTAGGCTTTGGAGCTCCCTGATGTCACGGGACTCAGTTTTGTGGGGATGAAGGAACTGAGAAAAGGAGGTTCTCTCTGGGACGTAAAATCCCCAAGCTAAGGTACGTGATAACTGCTGATCAGCAGGAAGAATAACAGTGAGAGCACAAGGTCTTTTCTCCCCCTTGTTGTGAATGAGAAAGATGCCTTGAGTGTCTAATTAGCAAAATATTAGATAATTGGTGTGATCTGGTCCTGTTCCCTTTCTGACAGCCTCTAGTCTGCTGTCCCGTTTCAAGCTTGAGCTGTCGGTATTATCAGCTGATAATTGTAATGGTGAAAATGAAAAATGAAATCAGAGTCATCGGAGGCTCCCAATAAATTGATTTAAGGCTGGAAAAATTAATGGGACTCCCTCACCTGCCCCCTCCTCCCCGCCTGGTCTCTGTCTTGCTCTGCCCCCGAGCAGAGCTACCACATGATGCTATGGTTGGGGGTCTGCCACTCGGCCTGTGACCTGCCCCCACCCTGCCAAATGGCCAGGGGCCACCTCCCCTGCAGGCAGCGTGAGTGCTCAGCGCCAGAACAGAGCAGAGCACCCAGCACCAGGGCCCTGGACACAACAGGCTCACCTTCTCTTTCCTTTCCCATAAGGATGGAGCCTCTGAGACAGAACAACGAGGCGCAAGCCATTTAAAGCCAAGAAATAGAGTCACTGTGACACATCCCATCGGTTCAAGTGACGGAAACCTCCTCAAACCAGTTTAAAGGAGAAAGAACACACAACTCATGAAACTGTAAAGTCCAGGGAGTGAGCTGGCCCAGCGATGTCACTGCACCGCCTTTGCAGTCCTCTCAGACCACAGCTGGAATTGATGCATTTCCAGCTGGCATGCGGAGGCAGGTGGGGGACGGGACTCCAGACAGCTTCTGGGTTCATCTCACACCAGCTCAGCAAATGCAGAAGACAGAGTTTCTCTCACCCATCATCAACATATCAGCCCCAGGAAGGACTCTGATTGGTTGGTTCATCTAGGGTCACATGCCATCTCCGAGCCAGTCACTATTACGATGTGGTTTAATATTATCTTGACTAGGCCTGGGTCCCAACCCCTCCTGGGACTGAAGGAACAAGATGTTAATAGGGTTGGCACCACCCCCGGGTGAGCAGGGGAAAGGGCAGCCCCATGGATGCTTTATTACCAGAAGGGGCGGAGGCATGTGGCTACATAACATGAACTGCCCCAGCATTCAGCATCTTACAACAGCATCCCTGTGATGGTCTGCCACGGTCTGCAGGCTGACGGGGCTCAGTTCCATGGGTCTTCTCCTCGACCCGCCAAGATCTGGATCTGTCTTCACCTGGGGACCTGACCCAGCAAACGGGCGCAAGACAGCTCACCTGTGTGCGTGGTGTCCGTCAGCAGGACCCTCTCAGGGCCTCTCTGACTCTGAGGGTCTTCCCAGCTGTCCCTCCATCAGGGGAGCTGAACTTTCCACATGGGAGCTCAGAGCTCCCAAAAGCATGAAAGAAGAAGCTATCAGGCCCGGAATCGGCATAATGTCACATCCATCACACTCCACTGTCGAATAGAAAGACAGACTCAGATTTCAGAGAAAGGTAAAGAAGCGTCTCCACAAAAGAAGTGATGGAGACTCTTCAGCACCTTAACCTGTCTCTGAAGGGTCACCCGTTCCTGGAGGGTAACCCATCTCCATAGGGGAACCCATCTTCTGAGGGGAACCCACCCCCTGAGGGGAACCCGTCCCCAGAGGGGAACGAATCTCCATAGGGTAACCCGTCCCCGGAGGGTAACCCATCTCCCAAGGGNTGAAGCTTCCCTGGTGGCTCAGTTGGTAAAGAATCCGCCTGCAATGCAGGAGACCCTGGTTCGATCCCTGGGTTGGGAAGATCCCCTGGAGAAGGGAAAGGCTACCCACTCCAGTATTCTGGCCTGGAGGATTCCATGGACTATACAGTCCATGGGGTTGAAAAGAGTCAGACACGACGGAATGACTTTCACTTTCAAAGGATGAAGGGTAATCCCAAGCCTGAGTGTGAAGATCAGAGCCTTGACCTTCATGGGCTTACATTTAAAAGCAGACCCAAGGGAGTCTCAATGGGAGAACACTATGGTGATGGGTGTCTCTATGCAGGACCCATGTAGCTGAATCCATACCCTCTGTCCTGTGAGCTGGGCCCCAGGAATGGTCTTGCTGTCCTTCCCCTGGAGCTCTTGATCATGTACAAACAAGAGGCCTGAGCTGTCTTGCTTCGTGGCCACTGTGGGAGGGGTTGCTGAGGAGCCAGCGGGGTGAGGTCACCCACAGCAACACTCCAGAGGGCTTTTCCCTGAGAGTAAACTGGTCCAATCTGAAATATCCGGGCAAAAGTTTGGCTAGAGGCGATTTTGGTAGTTTGGCTCCGTCTACCACCCAACTCTCCTTGCCAGAGTGAGTGGAGGTGGGGCCAGGACAGACCAGATAAAGGAGAGACCCTCTTCCTTAACAGGACAGCCCACCCCAGACTCCCAGATAGAGCTTAACCTTGTGCAGCCACGGAAGGATGCGTCAGTGCTCACAATTAGGCGTACGGTTTTATAAAGTCTCATAAAGCCCCAGGATGAGACCTCTAGGACTTAGGTTAGTTCCATGTAGTTAGACTTCAAACTCAGACCAGGAAAACGTTCTATCGCTAGAGAAAGCTGGTGCCCAGCCCCTGCCAAGAAGGGAAGGGAAGGGGTTTTGAGACGTTGCCTCAAACTTGACAACGGCAGCTCCCTGCCCCGGAGAGAGAAAACTGCCCAAGAAGAGGCGGGAATGCGATGGCCTTTCTCCTCTGCAGTCAGGACCGGGAGACGCCAGGCGAATGGAAACTTTCACACCCAACGCGAGTCCCTTCGCCATGTAAACCAGTATCGATTCATCGCTTACTGCCTCTCCAGTTCCAGAGATGGATTGTGTAGATATGTAAAATAAGTGTAACAAATAAAGGAAATGCATTTAATATGTACAAGAATTGGCCAATTCTGCAATATTTCACCTCAATTTTATATGCTGTCAAATATACTTGAGATACATGTGCGCTAAGCATGACAAATATATAGAAACAAAAGTTCTATTATTTTGCCGTAATGGGCCAGGGGAATAGCTCTGAAATAATATTCTTCTGCCTGCAATAAAGGTTTTTCTCTGAAGCTGTCTTAATGCTGTGAACACAACCTAGAGCCCTCTCAAGGGCTTCTTCCTTTGAATTACTGCTCGTCTCCAGGGCCTTCCACCCTGACGAGTTCGGTGACCATTTGCTAGGTGGATGGGGGTCCGGCCCACACTGCAGTGGGGTGAAGGGAGCGTGGACCCCCTGGCCAAGGGTGGTAAGTATGGAGAGGGGCTGAGCATGGGACACACATCCAGCACCTAGTGTCTGGACTCGGACTTCCCGGTAGCAGGAAGCAGGGCTTCCCTGATGGCTTAGATGGGAATGCAGGAGACCCGGGTTCGATCCTTGGGTCGGTAGGACCCCCCGGAAGAGGAAATGGCAGCCCCCTCCAGCATTCTTGCCTGGAGAATCCCGTGGACAGAGGGGCNGGACACACATCCAGCACCTAGTGTCTGGACTCGGACTTCCCGGTAGCAGGAAGCAGGGCTTCCCTGATGGCTTAGATGGGAATGCAGGAGACCCGGGTTCGATCCTTGGGTCGGTAGGACCCCCCGGAAGAGGAAATGGCAGCCCCCTCCAGCATTCTTGCCTGGAGAATCCCGTGGACAGAGGGGCTTGGAGGGCTACAGTCCGTGGGTTCGCAGAGTCGGACATGACTACGTGACTTCCCCTCCACCTGGTGTCTGTGTGGCGGCCACATCTCACCCAGTGCCCGCTTCCTGGAGACATACCTTGTCTAACATCATCTCGACTTGGGTAACAGTCCTCAGGACAACTGAAGACACACTTGGTTTGAGAGTTTGGCCGAAGTGACTGTGTAGCCTGGTAGCCATAGGCCGGCAAGGAGTCCAGTGGCCTCAGGGAATCAGACTCTGAGCGCAAATAGACCCGGAGCTGCACTCCACCTTTCTTTGGCTTGTGCTTCTGGAAGATCACGTAACCTCTGAGACTCACCTTTCTCGACTGTAAAGACGGAGTAAACATTTCAGTCTTGGCGATGGTCTCCATCCCCTTGCACAAGGGGATGCCATTCACACTGCTCTCGAGGCAGGCGGCGCTTGCTGCAGTTGCACAGTACATGACCTGTGCAGCTTTACATGGCAGCTCTGCCTGGCTCAAAGGCCCTGGCACATAGTAGGTACGCAGTGGGTGAAAACTATTATTGTTACTGTGGTTCTCGGTCCTAGGCACAACCAGTTCTAGACTGTTGGATTTGGCCCAGAGCAGGCTGTTTCGATGAAAGGAGAGGACGCTGGACTCAGACAGCCTAGATTCAAATTTCTGTTCTGCACTTTCCAGCTCAGCTGTCTTGGGCATGTTGCTTAACGTCTGCCTCAGTTTCCTTAACAGAGCTGCCTGCAGGGGTCGCTGTGAGGAAACCGTCTGATAATTCAAGTCTGAGACTTTCTCGGCCAATGTCTGGCGAATGACAGCTGTTCGGAATGCTAGTTTCTGCAGGGCAACTGGGTAGACTGAAGGAGGACGTGACCACCGCGAGGCTGAGAGCAGTCAGAGGCCGCACAGCAGATGCGCCCGCAGCAACGTGGGCGGGCGGCAAAACCCAGGGCGGGGACGGCGGTCCCATTTACAGTACCCTGGAAATGTGCGCACATAAAGCAGCAACATGCGCTTTAGAAAGACACGCAGACAGAAGGAGGCTTGCAAATGCAGCAGGAAGGGTGTCTGCAGGAGGGCAGAGGTGGACGGGCAGCACAAGAGGGACCCTGCAGAGAGAAACGGGGTGTGATCAAGCCACAGTCTGTTACTGTAAGGTTCTGGACTGCGTCCTTCCAGAGCCAACAAGTAAAGGATTATCTCGGGCTAAGTCCAGAATTTCAGTGCTGGGAGGTATCCCAGAAACCCTTCAGCTCACTCACCTCCCGTACAATGGGAGGGGAGAGAAAAATAGTCGTCGGGGCAACATAGCCTGCGGAGCGTGTGGCCGTGGAGAAGGGTGCCTTCTTTAAGAAGAAGAACGTTGCACCCCTCGAAGCTTGCTTTGCAGAGCAGTGCCCTCCACAGCGCTGGCCAGAGGGAGTCACGGCTGCTACACGTGGCGCTTCATCCGGTGACTCGGGAGAATTAGAAAAGCAGATGGATTCCTGCAGCTGGGCCAGTGCTGCTATAGGGAGGAGATGTGAGAGACGGAGAGGCCAACAGGAAGAGGAACTCTGACCCGGAAGTGATGGCAAGACCCTGCTCCCCTGGGAGAGCTCAGAAAACTTGGGGGGAGCACCCGACTTGCCACAGGATGTCAGATCAGTGACGTGACTTGAGCCAATGTGTTTCAGCTTTAAAGGCCATGGATCCTCGTCTTATGCTAGGTCACAAGAAGACGCTCGAAGCAGAACCAACCAGTTTGCCCCTGGGTGGGGTTTTCTCAGCATTTTGGGGGATGTTATTAACAGGAGCAGAGCTAAAAAGGCAGGACTGGGCTGGGGGTAAGGTGCAAGGAGTCAGACACAGAGACATTACAGTATTTTGGTTGAAAATGGACCAATGAATTCATGGGATGGATGTTATATGCAACCCGTGTGACCTAAAAGTTGGTATAATTTTTATCTCTTCAGCTGGCCAGTTTGGAGACGTGTCACCCAGAGCCATTCTTTTCCCGGCTGGCTCCCTTTCTGTCTGCCTGCTCCTCGCTCTTCTGTCTCTCCTCCTGCTCCTCTGGGGTTTCTCTCCTTCCTTTTCTCCCCCTCCTCCCTGTAAAGGTGCTGCCCGGGGGACCAGCCTTGAACTCAGTCCTTGCTGGTGCTTCCTAAGTAGGAAAGAAAGTCATCTTGCTCAGACTTCCTGAGCCTTACTGTCCACCTAGGCGCAGGCCTCCCCAGGGGATGGGGGGCCCTTCAAGCTACCAAAGAGAGAGGCAGGGTCCCCGCACCCCAGGAGGGAAGGACTAGGCACCTGGAGGTGTGGACGCACGTGACCATTCTTGCATTTGGATAGAGCGGAGGCGAGATTGCACACAGGAGCACATACACGTGGGCACACGCAAAGGCACACCTTGGAAGCACCACGTGACGCATGACCACGGCCCCACACACTCACCTCACGGCACAGATGCACACCCAGATGTGTGGGTGTGCAGAGACCCCCTGCCAGTGTGCACAGGTACACGCGCCTGCATGTGAGCCCACACGTGGAAAGAAAGGGACGCCCCTGTGCTGCCAGGCACACATACACACACACACACGCACACATGCACACACACACACGCACACTCACATGCATACATGCACACATACATGCACACACATGCATGTGTGCATGCACGCATACATACATGCACGCACACACATGCACACACGTGGAAAGAAATGGATGCCCCTGTGCAGCCAGGCACACACACACGCACACACACATGGGTGAACACATACACACATGCACACACGCACGCACACATGCAACACACATGCACATGCATGCACACACGCACACTTGCACACACACGCACGTGCGCACACATGCACGCACACACATGCACACATGTGGAAAGAAATGGATGCCCCTGCGCAGCCAGGCTCACACACACACACACGGGTGAACACACACACACACACACACACACACACACGGGTGAACACACACACACACACGTGGAAAGAAACGGACGCCACTGAGCAGCCAGACGCACACACACATGGGTGAACACACACACACATGCACACACACACGCACACGTGCACACACACATGCACACACGCACATGCACTCACATGCACACACATGCACACTCGCACACACACGTACATGTGCACACATGCACACACACGCACACACACATGTACACACGTGGAAAGAAACGGACGCCCCTGAGCAGCCAGGCGCACACGCAGACACACAGACGCACGCACGCACGCGCGCGCGCGCACACACACACACACACACACACACACACACGGGTGAACCAGGAAGAGGAGGAAGAAACCCAGGCCAGCCCCGCCTCACGCACAGGCGCACAGCCCAGCAGGCCCGGCTCAGAAAGGCCCACCCCGGGCCGGCAGGTGCACAGCCTCCAGCCCTCGCCCCTCCGCACCTCCGCTCCTTCCCTCCTGGAATGCAGGGTGGGGGAAGGCCCGCAGGGTGTCGGGGCTGCAAAAAGCAAAGACACAGGATGGGACACTCCTGAAGCCTACTAGCTCCCGTGTCTCCCTGGGGGCGGGTCTGTAGCACCTCCCAGTGACCGCAAGAGAAGGCCTGCCCCCTCCCCGGCTCATGGCAGCTCCGCCTGAGAGGGGACGGGAGCCCCGCCATACTCTCTGCCCCAAGCACACAGCCCAGCCCCGGTTCCCGTGAGGGGCCAAGCTGCAGAGAAAGCCTTGCCCGTTTCCAAGGGGCTGGGCAGGCTCGCCTCCTTTCACAGGAGCCTGTGAGAGTCTTCTCTTCTCAGTGAGGCTGTGGGGGGGGGAGTAAGATGACCCCCTGGGAGCTAGAGAGGGAGCCGGAGCACCAGCACCTGCTTGCCTTCCCTGCCTCTCTGTCTCCCGCAGACAACACCTCCCTGCTCCCCCGCTCACCTCTTTGGGGACGTTCTCTGCACATTGCTCAGAAAGATTGTTAAGATAAAAGCCGTCATGTCACTTTGCACAGAACCTTCCAGCAGCTTCTGATTCGTCAGCCATAAGTTAGGGGCGAGCCTGGCTTCAAGGGCACCCAGCATCGTCTGGCCGGGTGTCACCGCCCCTCTCCAGTTCTGCCTGCCTTACTCTCTCCCCTCCAGCCACGCCGGTCCCCTCACTGCGGCTCAAACACACCTGGTCTGATCCTGCCTTGGAGCCATGCCGATCCCTGCCCTGGAAATGTTTCTGCTCCCTGAATACCTGCCTGACTCACTTAAATGTCACCTTCTCTGCGAAGCCTTCCCTCCTTGGACAACTGATCTAAATTTGCGTCCTGCCGCAGTGTCTGTGGCCTTCCTCTGGAGCGCTTACCACCATCTGACACGCTGCACATTCCGTGAATCTTTCCTGTCTGCTTCGTGTCTCTTCAGAAGCTCGATGAGTGCAGGGCCTTGACTGGTTCTGTTTAATGCCCCCAACAGCGCCTGATGCAAGGTGGGCACTCAGTACGTTTTCTGGCTCAGTGAACATGCTGTGAGGCAGGCATTTTCACTCCCATTGCACAGATGAGGAAACTGAGGATGCCAGAAGTGTAGTGATTCGCTTCCCTGGTGGCTCAGATGGTAAAGCGTCTGCCTACAATGCGGGAGACCCGGGTTCGACCCCTGGGTCAGGAAGTTCCCCTGGAGAGGGAAATGGCAACCCATTCCAGTATTCTTGCCTGGAAATTCCCATGGATGGAGGAGCCCGGTAGGCTACAGTCCATGGGGTCACAAAGAGTCGGTCACGACTGAGCAGCTAACATTACATTACATATATTCCTCCAAACTCACAAGGCCAGTAAGTAGCAAGACTTGAGTCTGAACTCAGGTTGATCTGGCTCATAAGTTCAGTGAATTCAGTTCAGTCACTCAGTCATGTCCGACTCTCTGTGACTCCGTGAACTGCAGCACACCAGGCCTCCCTGTCCATCACCAACTCCCGGAGTCCACCCAAACCCATGTCCATCGAGTCGGTGATGCCATCCAGCCATCTCGCCCTCTGCCATCCCCTTCTCCTCCAGCCTTCAAGCTTTCCCAGTGAGCTCATAAGTTAGAAGCTGTATTTACCTGCTAGGCTGTCAATTGCAGCCATGCCACAGATAACCGTGTGCCGTGCACCGTGTGTGAGCATCAACCTACGGCTGTCAAACTTTGGTACACAGGCCCCTGGACTCCACATGATTCTACTTAAGTGCGTGCTTTGTGGAGCACACTTTGAGAAACATGACTTTATACTCTTTCTGCAAGATACCCAAAGACCCATGGGATCACTTGGCTATCATGTTCCAGAAATTATTTTTTCTGCACTTCCATTTTAAAACCTAATGTGTCTAGGTGGTGGTGTTGGTGGCAACTTTTTTTTTTAAGGACCTGGATATCTAGGGCCAGGGCAAAATAAAAATAACCTTTCCTGAACTCCTAGTACATTTGTTTTAGGAACACTGCATGTGTTTTTAGAAAAGTTTTGAAGCATAGTTGATTTACAATGTTGTGTTAGTGTCTAGTGTACACCAGAGAGACTCAGTCTCACACACACACACACACACACACACACACACACGCTCTTTCTCTTACTCCTTCGCATTTAGGTTTATTGCTCCACGCTGCATGCCCTTCCCTGTGCTTTGCAGCAGGACCTTGCTGTCGGGCTGTTTCTTGTACTGTGGTTTGTGCCTGCTAACCTCCAGCTCCTGACTTGTCCGTCCCCGCTCCCGTCCCCCTTTGNACACACACACACACACGCTCTTTCTCTTACTCCTTCGCATTTAGGTTTATTGCTCCACGCTGCATGCCCTTCCCTGTGCTTTGCAGCAGGACCTTGCTGTCGGGCTGTTTCTTGTACTGTGGTTTGTGCCTGCTAACCTCCAGCTCCTGACTTGTCCGTCCCCGCTCCCGTCCCCCTTTGGTAACTGCAAGTCCGTTCTCTGTGTCTGTGGAACGTTGCACGTGCTGATGAGGCAGACAAGCGGTGCGGCTTGGTGCAGGGCGGCTTGGTGCGGGGCCTCTGGACTCAGACTGCTGGGTGAGACGTGGCTCCATCCCTGTTGCTAGCTGTGCAAAGCTGGGCGGTGCTTACCTTCTCTGTGCTTCCACCCCCCACTCTGTGGAATGCTGATTTTGCTTCAGATGACCGTCTCCAACATGAGTTTCCTTCTCTCTCTTCTAGACTAGAACTGGTGAATTTTAGCAAGGCACGTGGTCACCAGATGGAAACTACATTTCCCATAGTGCTGTGTTGCTGGACGCGTCCTCAGGAGTATGTTCTGACCAATAAGGTTCAAGAGGAAGTTATGGGATCAACTTCCCAGTCATGCTCTTGAAAGGAGAAGGGGCATCTCACCCTTCCTCTCTCCCCTGCTGCCTGCTGGTAAGAATGCCAACCATGTGGACAAGAACAGAGCAACAGATTTCAAGGAGGCCTTGATTCCCACATTGTGAAGCTAGCTTAGCGGTCTTGGACTGACTGTTACCCAAGAAAGAGACTTCCATCGTGTTTAAAGCACTGTTCCTTTGACCCCTCTTATAGCAGCTTGTAGTATCTTAACTAAAACCGAGTTTGGTGGCAGCGTTGTGCTGCCATAGCCAGGTGTAAACCGTGACGCCTTGGCTTAGCTGTCCAGGAGCGGGCGGTGAAGATGGACGGATCTCGGGAGAGGAGGGTGGCGGCCTCGCCGTGGCAAGCGTCTGATGTGCTGGTGGGTCTTTGAGAGCAGCTGGAGTGGCAGCACCGTTTGGGGCTCTAGCCGGTCTCTTGTAACTCAGACTATGATGGGCGTTGGCTGACTCTTTCGTGGTTGGCAGATCCTATGAGGAGATGGTCTCGGGCTACCTATAAAACAAGATTTGGAGGACGAAGCCCTCACGGGCAGGAGAGGAGACTGAAGCCCCAACCTTTCCTATGTACCTCAAGCCAGGTTACAGCGAGAAAGGTCGGATCAGAGTGTTGCCCTCTGGGGACCTCACGGGTGGTCCAGCGGTTAAGACTCTGTGCTTCTGCTGCAGGGGCACAGGTTCAAGCCCTGGTTGGAGAGTGAAGAGCCTGTCTGCCGTGCAGCGTGGCCAGGGAAATAGAAACACCAGAACAAAACAGAGAATCAGCGTTGCCGTCTCTATCAAACCTGCTGTCCCAGGTGGCTCCTCTGGGTTGGGACCAGAAGCCAGGAAATGCAAGATGAGCTTTCATTGTTATTTGACTTCATTTTTAGACATTTTATTGACGTATAGTTGATTTACTGCTGCTGCTGCTAAGTTGCTTCAGTCGTGTCCGACTCTGTGTGACCCCAGAGACGGCAGCCCACCAGGCTCCCCTGTCCCTGGGATTCTCCAGGCAAGAACACTGGTGTGAGTTGCCATTTCCCTCTCTAATGCATGAAAGTGAAAAGTGAAAGTGAAGTCGCTCAGTTGCGTCCGACTCCTAGCGACCCCGTGGACTGCCGCCCACCAGGCTCCACTGTCCCTGGGACTCTCCAGGCAAGAGCGCTGGGTGCCGCTGCCTTCTCCCATAGTTGATTTACGATGCTGCCTTAATGTCTGCTGTACAGCCAAGTGACTCAGTTCTACATGTATATATTCTTTTAAATATTTTTTCCATTATGGTTTATCACATGATATTGGATAGAGTCCCCTGTGCTGTTCAATAAGACCTTGTTGTGTCTCCATTCTGTAGAGAATAACATGCCCCTGAGAATCACAAAGTCCCAGTCCTGCCCTCCCAAGGCCCCACCTCCTTGGGAAACTCAAGTCTCTTCTCTGCAACTGTGAGTGTTTTTGTCTCGTAGAACTGTTCCTTTGTGTCGATTTTAGATTCCATACATACCTGATATCTCACAGTATTTGAAAAAATGAGTCTTGAAGCTTCACCTGGAGGAAGTCTTGGTTATGGTTACTCATGCATGGTGATGACTGGAAGCGAGTAGAAGGCAATCCTACCCAATTTTTTAGGGAATTATTTTGCCAAAGAGACTGCAGTACAAGCTGATCTCCCCAGGCAGGAGCCTGCTTCTTCATGGGCCCGGGCACCTCTGGCCCAGCCCTGTGCTTCTCGGAAATGCACCCTTCTGCCCTGGCATGCTGAGCTGGGCCCTGGAGCTCAGCTGGTTCACCTCCTGATCATCCTGCCTGTGGGGAATGGAGGGTGGGAGGGAGCGGGGCTCTGCCATGATCGCCCAGCCCCAGGGGGGCTGGAGTTGGGTACAGTCCTCCCATCTCACGGCTCCCACCAGCTCCTCAGCGCACAACCTCCGGGGCCAGCGTGACAGAAAGAAGGGATGTTTGTAGACGAGCGTGCAGAGGAGAGGGTTCACGACCCCGATGCGGCCCCTGATTCCCACTCAGTCTGCCTCCTTCCAGAGGGACAGGGGAAGTTCTGACAAGACAGGGGGGAAAGCAACTTTGGGTGTGAGCAGCACATGACTGGAGTGACTTCTGATCAGGCCACTGACTACCTGTGTGACCGTGAAGATGCCCGTTACTTCTGGGGGCGGCAGTCTCTTTATCTGTCACAGTGATGCCTACCACCCCAGGTGGCCGCGAAGCAAGNCCTGATCATCCTGCCTGTGGGGAATGGAGGGTGGGAGGGAGCGGGGCTCTGCCATGATCGCCCAGCCCCAGGGGGGCTGGAGTTGGGTACAGTCCTCCCATCTCACGGCTCCCACCAGCTCCTCAGCGCACAACCTCCGGGGCCAGCGTGACAGAAAGAAGGGATGTTTGTAGACGAGCGTGCAGAGGAGAGGGTTCACGACCCCGATGCGGCCCCTGATTCCCACTCAGTCTGCCTCCTTCCAGAGGGACAGGGGAAGTTCTGACAAGACAGGGGGGAAAGCAACTTTGGGTGTGAGCAGCACATGACTGGAGTGACTTCTGATCAGGCCACTGACTACCTGTGTGACCGTGAAGATGCCCGTTACTTCTGGGGGCGGCAGTCTCTTTATCTGTCACAGTGATGCCTACCACCCCAGGTGGCCGCGAAGCAAGATGAGGAGAGAACATAAACTGTCTCCCATGGTGCTGGCACGCATCAGCGTCAGCTCTTGCCTTAGGCTGATCAGAGCGAGCTGCTCCATCTTAGTGGTTCCATGCGATTGTTTATTTCTTATCTGTGCTTCAGGCTCCTGGCACCTGCGTTGCCCTGTCCCGTCTTCCAGCCACGTTGTCTGTCGTCTCCAAGCAGCAAAGAGAGACATGGAGGATGTTTCTAAGGGCCAGGCTGGAAGTGACAGGTGTCGCTTCTGCCCAGTTCCGTCACTGGAAGTGACAGACATCGCTTCTGCCCAGTTCCGTCGCTGGAAGTTGTCAACGGCACAGCCACACTGCAGGAGGAGAGCTGGGCGACGACCCTCACCTTGTGTGCGAGGGAGGGAGCGCCCTCTCGGCCACACCAGGCTAGGACACTGGCCGGGCCCGTGGTCCACCCTGTGATTCTCCACACGCGGTCCAGCCTCTCCAAGCCTCCCCGTCCTCACTGAGAAAGGAGCTGGTAGCACTAGACTGGTAGGACCAGTCTTCCCAGTTTCCCCGAAGTTGACGTAAGGACGTTCGAAGTGCCGAAGGCGGGAAGGATGTTTGGCGGACGTTATTTTTCCTTCCTTTTTTCACCCAGCAGTCCTCCTCCTCTGCCACCTCCTTCTTGCCTCCCCTCTTAGCGCTTCTGTCCTGCTCTCTGCTTGCTTTCCCTGCAGTGAGCTCCTGGGCTGCAGTCCCTGGACCTGCCCGTTTTAAAGCAGAGGGTCCAAGTTGCCAGAGCAAACCTGGAGGGCGGAGGTGGGGACGTGGAGAGGGTGGCTGGAGCCACATGCCTGCTCCCCAACATAAATCTTGGGAGAAACCATTAGCGGATCTTGCAGCTCCGAGACAAATCATGAGGCAGGGGATCAATGTTATTTTTTCCACATGCTGAATTCATAGCCGTTTACGGCAAAATCGATGCAAATCTTCGTGAATAAAGTGATGGCTGGT
The DNA here is from genome assembly GCA_006410615.1 of Neotragus moschatus. Lineage (NCBI taxonomy): Eukaryota > Metazoa > Chordata > Mammalia > Artiodactyla > Bovidae > Neotragus > Neotragus moschatus. Next base: position 532,194 of record SJYA01000219.1, read on the forward strand.
GCACGTTAGAGTATTAAGGTGGTGAGCGGGGAAGGGCAGCTGCAGCCGGTGGGCCGTGGGAGCCACCTGGGGTTCAGTCTGCCTGCAGGGGCAGTGAGCACCCCCGGGTGGGAGAAGCCTGTGGTGGGAAAGGCGATGGCACTTTCCTGAGGGCTCACTCTGAACTTTATGCCCGATGTTCTCACTGGATCCTCGATTCTGCTCTCAGAGTTTGATGCTGTCAAAGTGCCCATTTCACAGCTTAGGAAACAGGCTCAGAGAAGTGGAGCAATGTGCCTGCCATGACTAATAACTAGCCATGCCTGATTCAAACGCACGTCCTCTCCTGCCTGTTCCAGAGGCTCAGAGTTACTCTGTCCCACGCTTTGCTCCTCCGCACCGGTGGGCATGCACACCCTATCTGGAACGCCTTGCTTCTCTTTCCTCCACTCGAGAAAGAAACTTCCTTTTCGCCTCCACCTTGCTTGCCCGCAGTGTTGCTTCGAAGGCTTGCGGCGTCTGTGATGTCTTCACCTGGCACCGCCATGCCCTCCCAGTGGGCTTTTGTGTGTGCTCTGCGGTGAGCCCTGTGATATTGTCTAGGGACTGTGTCCCATCTTACTATCTCTTTCTCAATCACCCACCTGAATCCCAGCACTGACATTCATCCTTCCACCTGTACAGCCATCTGCCCAACCTTCCATTGTCTTCCCATAAACCACACCTGCTTGGATCCTTCCCCAGACAAGAGGCTTCCTGGTTTCCCTGAGACCTTCTGTTCAGTTCAGTCGCTCAGTCATGTCCGACTCTTTGTGAGCCCATGAATCGCAGCACGCCAGGCCTTCCTGTCCATCACCAACTCCCAGAGTCCACCCAAACCCATGTCCATTGAGTCGGTGATGCCATCTAACCATTTCATCCTCTGTCGTCCCCTTCTCCTCCTGCCCCCAATCCCTCCCAGCATCAGGGTCTTTTCAAATGAGTCAGCTCTTCGAATGAGGTGGCCAAACTATTGGAGTTTCATCTTTAGCATCAGTCCTTCCGCTGAACACCCAGGGCTGATTTCCTTTAGGGTGGACTAGTTGGATCTCCTTAAAGTCTAAGGCACTCTCAAGAGTCTTCTCCAACACCACAGTTCAAAACAGCAATTCTTTGGCGCTCAGCTTTCTACACAGTCCAACTCTCACATCCATATATGACCCCTGGAAAAACCATAGCCTTGGCTAGATGGACCTTTGTTGGCAAAGTAATGTCTCTGCTTTTTAATATGCTGTCCAGGTTGGTCATAACTTTCCTTCCAAGGAGCAACAGGCACCCTAATGATGAAGCTCATCACTGCCCACTCCTGACCCAGGGCAGACACTAAGTAAGGGATCTGCCGTGCTGGGTGGGGCTCCGGGAGGGAGGCCATGAGGGGAACATTGAAGGGGGCTCCCAAAATCTCAGCAATCAAGGTAAAGATATTTTAATGTTATGTGTATTTTAAACTATGTGCCATATGTATTTTAAACTTTTACCAGTCAACATTTCGTTGGTAACTTTGCCTCTCTGGTTTATCCAGCCATGCATGAATCCATCCATCTGTCTGTCTGCCTGACTAGCATCTGTCCATCCATCCACCCCCCATCCACCCATCTGTCCTTCCATCTGTCTGTCCTTTTTTCCTTCCATGCCTCCATGCCTCCATCTACCCATTTCCAGGTAGTTTCCAGGACTTGCAAAATTATCAGATTTTATGCTGTCAGACGCTTCAAAATGGACGAACCTTGAGGATGTTATGCTAAGTGAAACCAGACAGTCACAAAAGGACAAATCCAGCACAATTACACTTATGCGAAGTACTTAGAGTGATCAGATTCACAGAGGCAGGAAGGAGAATCGTGATTGCCGAGGGCGGGGGCAGCTGAGATTGAGGGGCTTAGTGTTCAACGGGCACGCAGTTTCAGACTTGCAAGATGAAGAAAGCTCTGGGGATGGACGGTGCGGATGGTTGCAAGGCAACATCAGGGTGTGAGCGCCGCTGAACGGTACACTCAGAAATGGCTAAGAGGGTACGTTTGATGTGGTTATCTTACCACCATTAAAAATAAACGAATTAATATAGAAAATCATCTGATTTCCCGAGCAAGCCTGTACAGAGTGCCACCCCTCACCCACCTGTTCAGTCCAAGCGCCTGTTGGTCAGGTTTGGCCTGCAGCTCGGCCCCCATGCGTCACCAGCTGCCCCTCCGGTCCGCCTCTTGCTCTCTGGACTGCCAGCTCCCCAGGTGCTCATGGTTTGCGCAGAGTCATCATGGCTGCGCTTACCATCGCGCTTAACCCTGTGAGCACGCTCTGCGTGGGGTGTGTTCCAGGTGCTTTGCGTGAACTGCTGCATGCCGCCTGGAGAGCTAGGTGCTGTCACCGAGCCTGCTCTAACGGTGAGGAAACTGAGGCCAGGGGAAGCCAGGTAGCCTGTCCACGCTGCCCCTGCAACGCGCCACAGCGCAGGACTCAGACCCAGCCCTGTTGCCACCTCAGCTGCCCCCAGCGTCCGTGGTTTGCCCACAAAGCACCCCTGCTTGGATCCTTCCCCAGACAGGAGGCTGCCTTGTTTCCCCAAGACCTTGTGGGCACCATACGATGAAGCTCGTCACTGCCCACTCCTGACCCAGTGTGGACACAAAGTGAGGGATCTGCCCTGCTGCCTGGGGCTCCAGTGAGGGGGCCAGGAGGGCAAGATGAAGGGGGGTCCCCAAATCTCAGTAATCAAGCTAAAAACATTTTAATCTTATATGCATTTTAAACTATTGAAATTTAATGCGAAAACCCATGTTGTTGCTGTTCAGTCGCTCAGTCACGTCCAACTCTTTGTGACCCCATGGACTGCAGCACGCCAGGCCCCCCTGTCCTTCACCCTCTCCCGGAATTTACTCAANATCAAGCTAAAAACATTTTAATCTTATATGCATTTTAAACTATTGAAATTTAATGCGAAAACCCATGTTGTTGCTGTTCAGTCGCTCAGTCACGTCCAACTCTTTGTGACCCCATGGACTGCAGCACGCCAGGCCCCCCTGTCCTTCACCCTCTCCCGGAATTTACTCAAACTCATGTCCATTGGGTCGGTGATGCCATCCAACCATCTCATCCTCTGTTGTCCCCTTCTCCTCCTGCCTTCAGTCTTTCCCAGCATCAGGGTCTTTTCAAATGAGTCAGTTCTTTGCATCAGGTGGCCAAAGTATTGCAGCTTCAACTTCAGCAACAGTCCTTCCAATGAACACCCAGGACTGATCTCCTTTAGGTTGGACTGACTGGACCTCCCTGCAGTCTAAGGAACTCTCACGCCACAGTTCAAAAGCATCAATTCTTCAGCGCTCAGCCTTCTTTATGGTCCAACTTTCACATCTGTATTTGACTGCTGGAAAAACTATAGCCTTGACTAGATGGATAAAGCTTTGCTTGGATATGCCAACATGGATTTCTTGGCAAAAAAGTCTATGGTGAACAGAATATCAAAATTTGAAGTATAGACAAGATCTGATCCTACACCATCCTGCCTCACCTTCCTTTCTTTCATCCCAGTCCTGCTTTAACTTTACCTGAGGGGTTTGTTAAAGTGGGGCCATCCTCTGGCATGTGTGGGGGTGTCACTGACCCCATTGTATAAGTAGCCATTCTTCTCTTCACTGACCCATCTGGCAGAGACGGTGTACTCTGGGGCAGGAGCACGCAGACCTGGAGTCCGTCTTGGCCTCCATAGCTGTGTGACCCTTGGCAAGTTGCTTAACCTCCCTGGGCCTCAATTTCCTCTCCCGTCAAGGATGCCCCTAATAGAGCCAACACTGTCACGCAGCCTTGAGAGTCAAACTAAATAAAGCGCACACAGCAGCCAGCACTCGGCTAACGAGAAAGGGCAAGGTCTAGTAAAAACCGATTCAAGTGATGCTTCCATCCAGGAAAAGCCTGCCATGTGCATCTGTGTTAGTGGGCATCACAAGCCATCGGCTTTTGTGTTTCCCTCTCTTGTTTTCCCATTGACGTTTCTCAACTACCCCTGGCACAAGGGAGTTGGCACTGAAAGCANAGGGCAAGGTCTAGTAAAAACCGATTCAAGTGATGCTTCCATCCAGGAAAAGCCTGCCATGTGCATCTGTGTTAGTGGGCATCACAAGCCATCGGCTTTTGTGTTTCCCTCTCTTGTTTTCCCATTGACGTTTCTCAACCACCCCTGGCACAAGGGAGTTGGCACTGAAAGCAAGCACGGAGAAGAACAGGAGCGCGGCTGGAAGGACCAGGGCGGGTGGCAGAGCGGTTCATGGCGCCTCAGAGTGAGGCGGCTGGCGGCCGCCATCTCCCGCCCTCCAGAGCCTGCGCATCTGCGCGTCGACTTCAGCAGGAATCGCTCCTGGTCCCCCAGAAGCATGCTCTGTGGAGACGGCTACGCGTCTGGAGGACACAGCGCTAGGGAAGGTGAGCTTCCGGGACGGCCATACGTTTGGAGGACGCAACGCTAGGGAAGGTGAGCTTCCGTTTCCCTGTGCAGCTCAGGAGTGTTCCGAGAGCCAGATGTCCAGGGGTGGGTGGTCGGCACATCTGCAAGACCTGCTGAGTCTTTTCTTTCTTAGATTTTATTTTATGGAGTTATTTACTGATTTATTTGGCTGCATCAGGTCTCAGTTGCGGCAAACAGGATCTCGGTTGCGNAGCTCAGGAGTGTTCCAAGAGCCAGATGTCCAGGGGTGGGTGGTCGGCACATCTGCAAGACCTGCTGAGTCTTTTCTTTCTTAGATTTTATTTTATGGAGTTATTTACTGATTTATTTGGCTGCATCAGGTCTCAGTTGCGGCAAACAGGATCTCGGTTGCGGCAAACAGGATCTCGTTTGCCTGCCATGCGGAACCTTCCATAGAGGCGCATGGCCTCTCCGGCTGTGGCACGGAGGCTCAGTAGTTGCTCCGCAGCTTGCAGGATATAGTTTCTTGTCTGGGGATTGAGGGCTTCCCCGGTAGCTCAGTGGTGAAAGAATGTCTGCAGTTCAGGAACTGCAGGAGACGTGAGTTCAATCCCTGAGTCGGGATGATCCCCGGAGGAGAGCCTGGCAACCCACTCCACTATTCTTGCCTGGAGAATCCCATGGACAGAGCAGCCTGGTGGGTTACAGTCCATGGGGTTGCAGAGTCAGACTCGACTGAAGCGACTTGGCATGTGTGCACGGCAGGGATCAAACCCACATCTGCTGCATCGCAAGGCAGGTTCTCAACCACTGGACCACCAGGGGAGCCTCCAGCCGAGTCTTTCCGTCCCAGTGTGTCAGGCATTGCANCGGCCTGGTGGGTTACAGTCCATGGGGTCGCAGAGTCAGACACGACTGAAGCGACTTGGCAGGTGTGCACGGCAGGGATCAAACCCACATCTGCTGCATCGCAAGGCAGGTTCTCAACCACTGGACCACCAGGGGAGCCTCCAGCCGAGTCTTTCCATCCCGGTGTGTCAGGCATTGCAGTGACTGGGGGATGCTCAAGGCTCCTGGTCCTGGGGACCCGCAGAGATGTGATCAACCCAATTCCCCTCTCCAAACCGAGTTAAGCTGCCCTCTCCACCTCTCTCCAGTGTAGCCGTCGAGTGAGAATGAATGCCAGCCTCCTGAAGATGAAGGCTCTGGCAGAGTGTTCTGTCCAAGAAGCCGCTGGTGGTGTGTCTCTTGAAGCAGTCACGGGGACAGAGCCCAGCTCGTGGTGACAGAAGGAAGGGGCAGACTTCTGGTTGCCTAGGGGCGTGTTGGCCACTCGGCCACCTCATTCATAGGCCTGTTCGCAAAAGAATCTTGGGAGGGGGAGAAGCCGCAAGGACTTTTCTTATATGCAGCTGGGGAAACTGAGGCTTGGGGCTATTAAGGGATTATGTTGGGCCATCCAGGAATACTGGACAGTGTGAGGGTGGGCAACGTGGTTTGTCGAGGGTGGTTTTCTTCCAATATTCCACGCTAAGAATCTGGCTGTGATGGTGTGACTTTTTCTTCCAGAGACATTGACCTGCCGCTCTTCTCAAGGACCAAAGGAAGTGGGGGAAGTGGAGGCCATGCCCACCACCCAGCCGTGGGGGGCGGGAGAGCAAGGACCAGCCCCAGCTCTTCACAGCAGCCTCGGCGTCATTGTGCTCTGCAGCGGGTCGTAGCATCCCAGGGCAGCAGGGCTGCAAGGGGTCTGTTGCTTCAGTTCAGCCCCCACCCATGGTCCAACCAGCAAGCCCAAGGCCAGACACAGGAAGCAGCCTGCCAAGGAGAGATGGTTGTTTCCTGGAAGAGCTGAGACCACTCCTCAGGCCCTCTGAGCCTTGTGATCAGCTCCTGGGGGGCCAGCCCCCCACTAGCTCACTCTGACTGTGGGCAGGGGCCCCTCCTCTGAGCCTGTGTTTCCCTGCATGGATGGATGCGGGGGACGAGTCCCTGCTCTGGCAATTGGGAAGTCATACGACAGTCAGCTGTGAACATAAGGACAGAGAGCATTCCTACTGTGTGCCAGACCCTGAGCTGGGCCCTTGGCATATGAGGTGACTATGAGGCAATCGCAACTACCCCATCTGCCTGGAACGTTTCCTGACTTCCCCTCCCCCACCCCTTCCTCTGATGTCTCTTTTAGCCCAGCACCCACTCAGTACTCCCGTCTCAGCGAGATGTCACCTCCTNATGCAGCTGGGGAAACTGAGGCTTGGGGCTATTAAGGGATTATGTTGGGCCATCCAGGAATACTGGACACTGTGAGGATGGGCAACGTGGTTTGTGGAGGGTGGTTTTCTTCCAATATTCCACACTAAGAATCTGGCTGTGATGGTGTGACTTTTTCTTCCAGAGAAATTGACCTGCCTCTCTTCTCAAGGACCAAAGGAAGTAGGGGAAGTGGAGGCCATGCCCACCACCCAGCCGTGGGGGGCGGGAGAGCAAGGACCAGCCCCAGCTCTTCACAGCAGCCTCGGCGTCATCGTGCTCTGCAGCGGGTCATAGCATCCCAGGGCAGCAGGGCTGCAAGGGGTCTGTTGCTTCAGTTCAGCCCCCACCCATGGTCCAACCAGCAAGCCCAAGGCCAGACACAGGAAGCAGCCTGCCAAGGAGAGATGGTTGTTTCCTGGAAGAGCTGAGACCACTCCTCAGGCCCTCTGAGCCTTGTGATCAGCTCCTGGGGGGCCAGCCCCCCACTAGCTCACTCTGACTGTGGGCAGGTACCCCTCCTCTGAGCCTATGTTTCCCTGCATGGATGGATGCGGGGGACGAGTCCCTGCTCTGGCAATTGGGAAGTCATACAACAGTCAGCTGTGAACATAAGGACAGAGAGCGTTCCTATGGTGTGCCAGACCCTGGGCTGGGCCCTTGGCATATGAGGTGACTATGAGGCAATCACANTACCCCTCCTCTGAGCCTATGTTTCCCTGCATGGATGGATGCGGGGGACGAGTCCCTGCTCTGGCAATTGGGAAGTCATACAACAGTCAGCTGTGAACATAAGGACAGAGAGCGTTCCTATGGTGTGCCAGACCCTGGGCTGGGCCCTTGGCATATGAGGTGACTATGAGGCAATCACAACTACCCCATCTGCCTGGAACATTTCCTGACTTCCCCTCCCCCATCCCTTCCTCTGATGTCTCTTTTAGCCCAGCACCCACTCAGTACTCCCGTCTCAGCGAGATGTCACCTCCTTCAGGGAGCACGCTCTGATGACCGACACCCCACCTTCGTGTCCCCACACAGTGTGTACATCGTGGCATAGCACTGGTCACAGAATGGGCTCACCGGCCATTTCCAGGGCTGCATCCCGTTCCAGACCTCGAGACCTGAGCATGCAGGCATCCTGTTCACCGCGGCGTCTCAGTGCACGACAAGGCGTCGGATGCTGAGTGTGCACAAGACAGAAATCTGCTAAGCGCCACCAGCGAGGAATCTGAGAAAGCAGAGACGGAAAAACCGGGAACTGCAAAGCACCCTTCCACCAGAGGCGTGAGGCGTTGCAGTTCCACATCTTGTCTACAGAGGGCGATGCGGAACCCAGGGCACTGCTCCGGGGGTGGTGGCGTGTTAGACTAAAGCAGGGTGGGTGGGGGCTGTGGTGATATTTGGAGGAAAGGGGGTCCGTGGCCTCTGCGTCGCAACACACGGCAATGAGACGGAGTCTGCTCCAGTGATTTCTGAAACCCGCACAGATTCACTCCGGCAACGGAGCAGTTTCCTGGGGGTTTCGGCTCCTGGCCCTGGAGCCCTGCCCAGCTGTGGTCAAGGGGTGATCAATCACAGGTAAACCCGATTTATTATTTTGGCTGCATTTTCTTCCCCTCTTCTTTTCTGTCCTTCCGTTGGATTTAATTGGATATCGATAACAGATGCAGGTGGAGTGAAACTCGTGGTCCTGAGCTGGATGGGGGGCAGCTGCAGAAAGAGGCTGCTGGAAGCAGGAGACGGACACGCTTTGTGTCAGGACTTGTGGGGCCCAGGCCCTGGGGCCCCGAGTGCCCCTGCCAGCTCGTGCGATTTCATCCCCTACCACTTTCTGCTCCTCCCACCTCCGCCTCTGTTTTCCTTCAGGGCCCCGCCCATGCCTGGACCTGCTGGTCCTCCGCGCCAGCCAAATCGTTTTATTTCTCCAAGCCTCAAGCATCTTGAGCTTCCCTGGTGGCTCAGACAGAAGACACCACCTGCGGTGCAGGAGATGTGGATTTGATCCCTGGGTCGGGAAGATGCCCTGGAGAAGGAAATGACAACCCACTCCAGTATTCTTGCCTGGAAAGTACCATAGACAGAGGAGCCCGGCAGGCTACAGTCCATGGGGTCACAAAGAGTCAGACAGGACTGAGTAACTTTCACATCCATTTATTCAGGCATTTTAATGCGGGTCCTTCCTGGAGGAAGGTGGGACACTTGGGGTTACTGTTCAGTAGACATTCAGAAACTGTTCACCTCCCACCGTTGCAGAGCGTCCCCGTCCACTGATGAGCAGCTCTGAAGGGTGCAAAGTCAGCAGGCAGGATCCAGGCAGGAGCCTTAAGTGTGCGTGTGTCAGCTGGCTTACTCTCTTGTGCTCTCGTGACTGAGCAGAAGGTGCCCGAGGCTCCAGAACGACCACCCGAGGTCAGATCTGCACCCGGCCTGCATCTGGAGGACAGCAGCCTCCCTAGTCCAGCCCAGAGCTGCTGAACCACAGCCAAGCTGAGCCCCGTGAGCAGGAAGACAAATGCTTACGGCTGGGAGTTACTGAGAGTTTACGCTATTTGTTACAGAACGTTATTGCTATAAAAGCCTAGCTGATGCAGAGGGTAGGGAGGGACCCCAGTGAATGAAAAGCAAAGCAGATTAGTCTAGTCTGTGAGACAGGAGACCCGGCCTCTCTTGCAAACATCTCTGCTAACTCCTACGCGCCTCTGGGGGAGAAGGAAAGAAGCCAGATGCCCTCCAGAGGGCCAGGCACGTGCTCCGCGCACTCCACACGTCCTTCCATTTTGTCATCGCCCTTTCTGTCTTATCTTGACCTTTCTCTGTGTCAGGCATGGCACTAAGTATTTATAAGGCTAANCCTACGCGCCTCTGGGGGAGAAGGAAAGAAGCCAGATGCCCTCCAGAGGGCCAGGCACGTGCTCCGCGCACTCCACACGTCCTTCCATTTTGTCATCGCCCTTTCTGTCTTATCTTGACCTTTCTCTGTGTCAGGCATGGCACTAAGTATTTATAAGGCTAATCAGGATTATGCTAAAGATGAAACTGATGCTTAAATGATTAATAGCTTAAGAGGTATTTGTCGCATACATACTATGAGACAGGCTTGCATCAGGTTATTTCAATGTCTTGTTTCAGTTTACCCTTAGCACAACTCACTAGACCGCAACTCATGGAGCAGACATCACATCTGTTTAGCTCACTGCCGTGGCCCCAGGGCCTTGTGCGTGCCTGGCACATGGGTACTCAAGCAGTTGTTGTTGAAGAGAAAGTCCTAAGAGATAGAGGCTTGTGCCAGTGTTACCCACCCCCACCCCCAGCCACCAGCTTCCTTTCTACAGCTGCTGAAATTGAGGCAGGTGAGCTGGCCTAAGTGGTGGGTCTATCGTCTCAGATGGGGGTGACGTTGCTCCCCCAGGGGACGTTTGGCAGCACCTGGGGATGGTTTTGGTTGTCAGTGGAGGGCATAACGTAGCTACTGGTGCGTAGAGGGCAGAGGCCAGAGGCACCGCTCACATCCTACAGGGCAGTCCTGCAGAGAAGAGTCATCTGCCCTAAAACGTCAGTGGTGCTGAATGTGGGGGACGCCAGCTTGGCTGTTAGGGGAGCCTGCCTATGAGGGCCCCTTGGGGGCTCCCAGGTGGCACCATGGTAAAGAATCGGCCTGCCAAGGCTGGAGACACAAGAGCCAATCCCTGGGTCAGGACGATCCCCTGGAGGAGGAAATGGCAACCCACTCCACTACTCTTGCCTGGAAAGTTTCATGGACAGAGGAGCCTGGCGGACTGCAGCCCAGGGGGTCACAAAGAGTTGGACGCGACTAAGTGACTGAGTACCCCCGTGGCTGCCATAACAACTGAACCACCCAGGTGACTTGAAGCTTGGAAATCAGTTTTCTCCCAGCTCTGCAGGGTGGAGTCCACCCCCGAGGCGTCTGCACGACTGCACCCCCTGGCAGCGCGGGAGTGCCTCTTCCGTGCCTCTTCCGGGGTCTTGTGATTGCAGCATCCCTTGGCTCCAGGCTGCACCGCTCCAGACTCTGTCTCCATCTCCACCTCACCTCCCATCCTCTGTCTCAAGTCCCTCTGTTTTTTCTCTTAAAAGACGGTGGCTCAGATGGTAAAGAGTCCCCCTGCAATGTGGGAGACCCGGGTTCGATCCTTGGGTTGGGAAGATTCCCCTGGAGAAGGAAATGACAAACCACTCAAGTATTCTTGCCTGGAGAATCTCATGGACAGAGGAACCTGGTGGGCTACAGTCCATGGGGTCTCAAAGAGTCTGGACATGACTGAGTGACAAACGCTTTAAATACCCTTGGATCATCTCACAATCCCTTAACATAGTCTCACCTGTAAGGCCATTTTTCCAAATAAGGTAACATCACAGAAGGGATATTTTTAAGCTGCCTACAGGATTTACTCTTGAATGTGGACTTGGCCTGCTCTTCCACAGGTGTTAATTATATTTTATCTTCGTTCCAAGTGGTGCATTTCACTCGATGTTGCTCATGGAGCACTGAGGCTCTCCTGGAAGAATCATCAGTGGGTCAGAATTTGCTTTCTGTCTTTAAAGCTCCTGCTCTCATTTTTAAACTTTCTTCTGGAACCCTACCTGCCCGTCTGGGCTCCGAGGAGCTCCTACTCCAAGGAGTGTCTGGAGATGCCCCTTGGACCAACCCTGCAGACGGTGATCAGGGGACATCCTACCTGGCTGACGCGAGTCACCAGCAGCCTTTACAGGTGAATCCGTCTTNAGGTTTGGTGTCTCCTTTCCTGGCGTCTCATGTGAATACAAGCATCTCCCGAGCTCCTGCAAACCAGGGCACTTTGAACTTCTTTCAAGCTACTCCAGACCCTAAAGGGCCTCAGCCGTGGGGAAGGGGTCCCAGCATCTGTAAGTTAGGTTTCTTGAGAGAAGAGCAGCATCTTAGGCCTCTCCACTCCTCGCACCTACTGCAGGGGCTGAGAGTGAAGGTTACTTCGCTCATTCATTCGTGAAACACATGCCCCTGCTCTGTCAGTTTCTTGGGACTGCTGCCACAAAGTGCCATAAACCAAGAGGCTGAAAATAATGGAGAATGTATTCTCTCAGTTCTGGAGGCCGGAAGCCCTGAGTCAGGGTGTCCAGCTGTGTTCTCTCTGGCGCTCTGGGAAGGGTCTTTCCCTGGCTGTCCCCAGCGTCTGCTGGCGACTAGTGGTCCTGACTCATCACTGCGCTCTGTCGTCACAGGGCACTCTCCCTGGGCGTCTGTGTCCACATCCCTCTCTTCTAATAAGGATTCCAGTGTGCTGGACTAGGGCCCGCCCTAACGCTCTCATCTTAACTTCATTACAAAGAAGAGACCCTCTTTCCAACTAAGTTCACATTCCCAGATACCTTCACATTCACTGGAAAAGACCCTGATGCTGGGAAAGATTGAAGGCAGGAGGAGAAGGGGACAGCAGAGGATGAGATGGTTGGATGGCATCACCGACTCAGTGGACATGAGTTTGAGCAAACTCTGGGAGTCAGTGAAGGACAGGGAAGTTCCATCCACATTCATCTTCAACTAACCATTTGAAGGGGGCACAATTTTCCCCATGACACCAACAATGTATCAGGCCAGGTGACGGTCACTGGAGAAAAATACTCATTGGGTGGAGTATTGGGGAACTGCTTTCCTAGGACTGATGATTCAGCGAAGCTGAAAAATCCCCGGGTCCCACGCTGGCTGGGACCTCCTAGCCGACCTCCAGCCTCACCTGTCTGGTTGCAGCTTCTAGCGGGGCCTCAGCCGCTCATCAGTAACCATAAAAGGCCCAGCAGGCAGGATAAATCTCACTCTAAAATTAATGTAGCTCAGGAAAAAAAAAGTACATTTACTCATTTCAACTTCTTGTTGCAAGACTCATAAGTGAATAAATCCCAAATAAATGTAACCGGGACGAAGGGAGAAGCCACAGTAAATGCAATCCTTTGCCCTAAATGAAGACAAAGGCTCCACGACAATATTAAATTCCGTCCCCGAAGGCTCATTTCATTCCAGACCCAGATTTCCACAAAATCGAGTTTTCCGGGGAGCCAGGCCCGGCTTCCGCTCCAGCCCGCTCTGCCCCGCCTCCTCCCTCCACAAGCGCGTTTCCTCCTTGTCCGAGCAGACTCTGGGTGCGCTGGTCCCTGCAGGTTACCTCCTCTGGCTCTCACCCAGCAGTGGGCGCTGCAAACTCCCCAGACGTGGCGACTTCCTCAGCTCTGGGAGTGAGGCTTCGTGCTCCAGGGACCTGCGACAGCTCCTCGGGCTTCTGAGGCTTTCCTACCGCTGTTCACGTCTTCCTGCAGCCCAGGTGGGGCCTGAGCAGCACTCCACTCACCTGTGTGTCTCCAGGACACTTTGGACCTGGGGGCTGGGAGAGCAAGAAGCAGGATGTTCAGTACTGAGCGTCCTGCTAGCCGAAATGCAAATGCATCAGCTAGATCTGCCGGGGTGGAGGCAGGTCTTTTGAAATATGTATTTTGAAACTTGTTTGTTTTGGTGGTGCTGGGTCTCCACTGCTGTGCACGGGCGTTCTCTAGTTGCAGCCAGAGGGGCTGCTCTCTACTCGCGGCGTTCGGCTTCTAGCTGCGGGGCATCTCTTGTGGGGGCCCTGGGGGTGCCGGCTTCACTGGCTGCAGCGGGTTCAGTAGTCATGGCACAGGGGCCTAGTCGCCCCACGGCTTGAGGTATCTTCTCAGACACGGGATCCAGCCCATGCTCCCTGCGCTGGCAGGGCAGGCAGGTTCCAAACCACCGGACCAGCGGGAAGTCCAGAGGCAGGTCTCAACCCGCGTCACGTCAGCCCGACAACGATGGATCCCATCCTCGACCTCCGTTCTACAGACCCGGAGGCTCGACATCCTCAGGGCAGGGGGGCTGGGCGTGTGGAAGGCAGAGAAAGGAGCAGCTGGGGATGAGGTCCCTAGCCTGTATGGGGCCCTCCTGCATGTACTGGTCTCCTCAGGGAAAGTTGATCCGGCCTTTATTCGTGGACGGAGGGTAAACTCAACCAAGCCAGGGGCTGTATCTGCCAGTGCATGCCCAGCACAGAGCCTGACGCGTGCAGGGCATCACACGCACTTGCCAAATGGGTTTAAATTATGCTGACTGCCCGGGTCCCCAATTTCGGTGATGTCACCAGCCAGGCGATCTTGGGTGGGCAGGCCCTGACCCTGACCGTGGATCAGCTGGGCTGAGTGTTTCCCCATCTTCATGACTCAGCTGAACGGACTGAGGAGCTGGTGGAAGACTTTCAGGGAATCCAGCGGGCCCCCTGACGGAGCCGAGGGATGGCTGTCCCAGTGCCAACAGGCATGTCTGAGTCAGGTCGCTGCCCACAGAGGGAGCTGCTTCACCTGCGCCCAGGACTTCCCAGGGAGGTCGTGGTGCTGGCCTTGCTGTTGGCGGTGGTGGGGGAAGGTTTACTTTCAACAGTGGTGAGAGCTGCCATGGATGAGCACCTACTGTGTGCCAACCCTTTCCCCAGGCTTCTCCCCCTATTCTTCCAGCACATCTCATTCGAAGGGCTACTATTTGCTAGGTTTTGTGTTAGTACCAGTGGCTCAGACGGTAAAGTGTCTGCCAGCCATGCAGAAGACCCAGGTTCGATCGCTGGGTTAGGAAGATCCTCTGGAAAAGGAAATGGCAAGCCACTCCAGGATCTTTGCCTAGAAAACCCCCTGGACGGAGGAGCCTGGTTGGCTCCNTAGGTTTTGTGTTAGTACCGGTGGCTCAGACGGTAAAGTGTCTGCCAGCCATGCAGAAGACCCAGGTTCGATCGCTGGGTTAGGAAGATCCTCTGGAAAAGGAAATGGCAAGCCACTCCAGGATCTTTGCCTAGAAAACCCCCTGGACGGAGGAGCCTGGTTGGCTCCAGTCCAGGGGGTCGCAGAGGGTTGGACACAACTGAGCGACTTCAGTTCATGTTAGTAGTGCTGGGGATTGCTCGGGTGTCATGAAGTTTACGTTCTGAAAGGGGGTAGAATATTCTATTTTATTCTATTATGTTCTAGAGGAAAGTGAAAATAAAAGTCACTCAGCTGTGTCCAACTCATTGGAAACTCATGGTTGCAAACACACCATGGGGTTCTCCAGGCCAGAATAGGGGAGTGGGTAGCCTTTTCCTTCTCCTGGGGATCTTCCCAACCCAGGGATTGAACCCAGGTCTCCTTCATTGTGGGCAGATTCTTTACCAGCTGAGCCACAGGGGAAGCCCAGGAATCTTGGAATCGAATCGGGGTCTGTTGCGCTGCAGGTGGATTCTTTACCAGCTGAGCTATCTAGTTGAGGGGAGTCATAAATATTGTCGTCATGTATTTATTTTTATTATGGAAATTTAATTGTATTAAAATGTATTATATAAAATTTATATTATGTAAAAGTTATGTTCTGTTTCGTATCATGCCATGCTCTTCCCATTTAACCTCATAATGACCCTGCCAGGGAGATATTACCTTCATTTCGTAGCTGAGAAGACAGGGTCAGAGAGATAAGTAATGGGTTAAGAACTTGCAGCTGGTGAGCAGGCAGGCCGTGCTGTGCAGGAGCCTGGCAGGAGACCGTGGCCCCAGGAGTGGAACAGACCTGGATCTGAATCTAAGAAGGAGACCCCATCCTCTGCAGACCTCGGTTTTCAGAGCTGGTGTGGTTTCCCCACGAGGAGACATATCTGGGGTAGTGTGTGTGCTCAGCTCCTGGCGCGTCATGGGCGCCAGATCAGAGCCACCTTCTTCACGGACATGCTCACGATCCCTGTGAAGTCAGGGCCTCCGGGCTGATCCGGGCGGGACCTAGGCTTCTGGCTGCCAGTGTGGAGCTGCTGATGTCACTTCAAGGTGCAAGGACCAAGCGAGAATCAAAAAGCCCACACTCCCCATTATGCACTGGGCTTCTCTAGTGGCTCAGACAGTAAAGAGTCTGTCTGCAATGCGGGAGACCTGGGTTCGATCCCTGGGTTGGGGCGATCCCCTGGAGGAGGGCATGGCAACCCACTCCAGTATTCTGGCCTGGAGAATGCCATGAACGGAGGAGCCTGGCGGGCTGCAGTCCGTGGGGCTGCAGAGTCGGCCATGACTGCGTGCAGCACAGCTCACCCCCTCTCTTGCACCAGAACCCCAGGCGGGAGGGGCGGGGCTCGCAGCCGGCCTAGTCTCTTGGCTCTCCCTATCACTGGAGGGACAGCGGGCATCAGGGTCAGAGGACGGACTCTGGACCCAGGCTGCTGGGCTCCAGTCCTGGATCTGCCAGCGCCACATGGACTGGGGCAAATTCCTTATCTGTGAAATGAGGTTTTACCACGTAGGGCTGGAGGGAAGGTCGAGTCCATGCAAAGAACTCAGGACAGAGTGGATGGTGGGCGTGCGGCTGCAGACCGTGAGGAAGAGGGTCTCCCTCCTGATGAGGGCCGGGTTGACGCCCAATCCCACCCCAAGGAACTGCCAACGAGTCTTGAAATGAAATGCCAGGGAAACGGCAGCTTTCACCCAGAAAGGAGCCGGGCAAACACCTCTCCCTCGTCTCCAGCTTGGTCCTCTGGGAGCAGAGTCCAGGAAGCCCCCCTTGACCCTGACCCTCCTCTGCCCTCCAAAGGGTCCTGGTGGCTCACACGGATGATACAGGTGGCTGCCTCAGGATACAGTTCCCAGGAGCATCGCCTTAATCATTCATTCCCAGTTTCCTGAGAAATACTTGAGTCAGACTTATTTGTTTTTCCCCTGCTTTTTTGTTTTTAACAACTCAGTGGGTTTTTGTGTATTCACAAGGTTGTAAAACCATCACCACAATCAATTGCAGAACATTTTATCACTCTAGAAAGAAATTCCATACCATTTAACCATTACCCTCCCACCTAACCTCCGTTCCCCCCAGGCACTGGCAACCATGAATCTGCTTTCTGTCTTTATAGATTTGCCTGTCCTGAACATTGCTTATAAATGAAATCCTACGCTATGAGGTCTTTTGTGACTGGCTTCTCCAGATTTATTTATAGGCTCCTGCACAGAGTTAGGAGGGATCTCCCAGATCATCCGTCAGATTTCAGGTCATCCTTCATCCTTCAGTGGGGCCACAGTTAAGCACTTGCCCCCATTCATTCATTCATCCGTTTATCCATTCATTCAAGCAGAAAACATTTATTGGATACTAGTAATATGCCAGGCTCTGGTCCAGGAAACACAGAGATGCAGGCAGACAAGACAGAGAAGTCCGGTGCGTGAGGCCACGGTCAGCAAACACAAAAACACAAACAAAACAGGAGCTGTCAGGTTGCAACCAGTGCCGCAACCCCAGCGAGAGAAGGGAATGCGGGAGACTGGTTGGCCTCAGCGAGGAATGCTGCTTCGCTTGGTGGTCAGAGGAGGCTCTGGTCGGGGGGATATTTGGAGCCAGGCAGGCCCCGAGGTGGAAGTTGAGAGGAAGGGCCTTCTAGGAAGGTGGGCTGAGTTTAAGGACTGAGTCTGCAGTGGCCCGGGGTGCAGGGAAGGCCACAGCATCGGTGCCAGTGACAGCGGCAGGAGGTGGGGCTTGCCTTCCTTCTCCTTGATCTCCGCGGGCCATTTATTCACTGCAGTGCCCTTGTTTGTTCATGGTGGCCTTTCCCTTCCTGGTCTGGAGGGCAGGGTTCAAACGCTAGAGATCTCTATGCCTGGGACCCAGCCTGAGGCATGGTGCCCACCGTGATCTGGGTCAGCACTGTTTGAAGTGATGTCTTAACAGGAATCCCCATCACAGGCCTTTCTGAGAGCAGGTTTACATAAATGAAGGTGGGGTGAGAGGCAGCTGCAGAACCCAGAAGGGAGTCAGGAGGGCGGGCCCCAGGGGTGGGGCAGAACGGGATCTCCAAAGACACTCTCCCGATCTCCTGCTTCCTGCTTCATGTGGCTTTTTTTCCCCACATGCCCTTGTTTCTTCTCTCATTTCTCCTTGAGAATCAAGTTGTTCGGGAAAAAGAAGACCAGTTGCATAACCGTGTCCGCTGGCAGGCGTGTTCTAATTTTAAAAAATGTGTCACTCTCCACGCTGCCTGGCCCTTAATCAGGCAATTACTTTATGATGTAGCGGAGTTAGAGAGAGGGAGGAAAAAAAACAACCAACCACCAACCCTTGAAATCTCAAACAGCTTCTTGTGGAGAATTAACTCAGGGAATGTTTGACTTGAGCTCAAGAATGTCTTTTGTTTTCATTTCTAAATGACAAAAGGGACACCAAAGAAAGGTAATAATTTGGTATTAATCAATCTCCTTCATTAACAGTAGCTCCCCAAGCTGACTGTCATGGAAACAGCGAGCATGGGGAGGAAGTCTTGGGGGGCTGTGAAGAGGGGGCCGTGAGGCTGTTTGTGGGAAGGGCAGGGTCACTGCGTGGGCACGGCTCCGGGGAACGCGGCGTCAGGCAGAGTGAGTGGCGCTGGCACTGAAAATAGTAACATCACGGGTTGCATCCTGCTCATGTTCCAGCCCCTGTTAAGCCTTTTCAAACACCCTGTCCTTCCCTACCCAGAGCAACCCTCTGATGTAAATCTTGCTGTGCCCATTATACAGGTGAAAACACCGAGCCTTCGGAAGCTCAGAGAATTTGCCTGACGCTTGCACCTGGGTGGGACCGAACAGGGACTTGCACCCAGGCCTCCTGGCCCCAGAGGCTGTGCTCTGTCCCTGTCCAGTCTCTTCGTTTCTCAGTGCTCTTTGCCCCTTGCCAAGTCTTGAGGGCATATCCTGGCAGCTCCCAAAGCCAGTAGGGCTACCATGATGCCCTCTAAGTTCACCAAGAATTTAAACCATTTCTGTCAAATTTTCTGCCAAGGGTGTTTCTGCCAAAGATGCCCTGAGTGGAAAGGCAAGTTTGAGACACCGAAGCAGCTTCTCTCCAGCACTCAAGTCTTCCACGGGACCCTGTTCCTCCCTTCCCAAGGGACTCTAACCCCCTCTCTCCTGTGAGATCTGCTTCCCAAATCTTGCCTGAGCCCCTCCCTTCATCAAAACACCCAGGTTTTGCGTCTTTTCCGTGGCTTCCTGGCTCATGTCAAGTCAGTAAGCCAGGGAGGTCAGCCTCTGTGCCGGCTCCCGGAGGAAGCGTGTGTAACTGGAAGGCAAAGGGCGGGCTGGGGTGGGAGGGTAGTGAGGTCACTGTTCTCTCCTTGCAGGGTTCACTGCGTCCCTAACTCTCTCTTTCTCTGAGCCCAAGACCCGAGCCTCCTCCTGCTCCTCTGGAACTCTTCATTATGTGAAAGAGCCTAGAGAGCCATTCTGGCTAATTCTTTCCCCAGTTAGTCCTCCTCATGTCTTTATTGAGTATCTGGGCCATGAACACAGGGCTAGCCATCACTGGAGGTGGAGGCTGGGGACAGGATCTTTTGGCAAAGACAATATTTTCGTTGGTGGAAGTTGAGGTGGTGAGGATTCTTACTGTTAACACATCCTGTCTCTGTCTCAAGGTCACACGTGTTATAATAAGCCTGCCACCTGGAATTTGAACAGTGTTCTTTACTGGCTAAAACTCAGCTGTGTCTTGAGACAGCAGGAAGTCCAGAGAACCCGTGAACACATCCCCAGCAAAGGATGGTGGGCTGTTGGTCCCCTGAAAGGCTCATGTGTCAGGGCAAGGGGGCACCTTAGCCTAGACAGCCTCAGGAGGACCCTAAGACTTCTGACAAGTTGAAACAGGGACCCCTAGGCAAGTTATTGCCTCACATCAGGCTTTGTGACAAAAACAAACAATTATTAAGCACCTACTGTGTACAACTGATGCTTTTGAACTGTGGTGTTGGAGAAGACTCTTGAGAGTCCCTTGGACTGCAAGGAGATCCAACTAGTCCATCCTAAAGGAGGTCAGTTCTGGGTGTTCATTGGGAGGACTGATGTTGAAACCGAAACTCCAATACTTTGTCCACCTGATGCAAAGAGCTGACTCAATGGAAAAGACCCTGATGCTGGGAAAGATTGGGGGCAGGAGGAGAAGGGGACGACAGAGGATGAGATGGCTGGATGGCATCACCGACTCGATGGACATGGGTTAGGGTAAACTCCGGGAGTTGGTGAAGGACAGGGAGGCCTGGCGTGCTGCGGTTCATGGGCTAAGTTGGACACGAGTGAGTGACTGAACTGAACTGAACTGTGTACAAAGAACTTACTTCCCTACAAGACAGGGATAATCCCCTCTATTCATTTTACAGAGCTTCCCAGGTGGCGCTAGTGGTAAAGACCCACCTGCCCACGCAGGAGACTTAAGAGATTCAGGTTCAACCCCCGGATCAGGAAGATCCCCTGGAGGCGGGCATGGCCACCCACTCCAGTATTCTTGCCTAGAGAATCCCATGGACAGAAGAGCCTGGTGCACGAGGGTCCACAGGGTCGCAAACAGTCAGACACAATGGAAGCAACTTAGCAGCAGCAGCATCCATTTCACAGTTGAGAAAACTGAGTCTCAGAGAGGTTAATTCACTTGCTCAAAGTCACACAGCTCGTAAGCAGTCAAGCAAGGCCTCGAGCCTAACTTTGCCTGATGCCAAAACCCACTCCCTGACCACTACATCCTCCTGCTTCCCAACAATGAACACGGGGCTGTCTTCCTATCTGCTGAAAGAGGCGTGACCTCATCGCACTTTCGTGAACGTGACCTTGGAAGCAAAGGTCTGCGATGCCTTTTTCCAGGACTTTGGGTAAGGGTGGACTCTGGGGCAGTCTAGGACCCCTCACTGGGTTACCACTTCAAGATCTGTATAGCATTTGGTTGCCGTGGCAAGAAGCGGATGTAGCCAGTTCATGGACTCGTGAGTTCAGTCACTCAAAGTAGTATTTACTGTGTGCCCGTGGTCTGCCAGGCAGCTTGATGAATGTTGCCATTGTGAGCACAACTCACTTGGTTTCTGCTGGCAGGAAGTTTGCTCTTCTGTTGGGAAAATGGCATTTGACCAAGTAATTAAAACGTCATATCTGTCAGAGTGCAGTGCTGTATTTTAAGAAGGAAGGGATTTAATACAGGGGATTATGTGTTTATAAACCTCTGGAAGGTCTGAAGAAGCAGGGCCTAGGCATGAGTCTCAGCACAATGTAGACTTCACCAGGGGCTGGGCCCCTGAGGCCACACTGCATGCCGTGCCATTCTGGGTTTGCAGTCACCACCACTGATGGCACAGCCCCCACACCAGGAGGGGCTGATCCGGTGATCAGAAAGTCAGCTCGAGAAGCCCTTGTGGGCATCTCTCCTTCATGACACCCAAGATGCTTGCCGCAAGGAACACCTGGGGACTCGCTGCAGGAAAATCACAGATACTCTAACCAGCGGAGAGGGCCAGAAAGCGCAGAGAGGGGCACTCACTCCGTGCTCACCTTGCAGACGGAAGCTTCACTATATCCTGCATCCTTGGTGCAAAGGAGTCTGTGGGATTGGGCTGTTAACCATCTGGACCATGNCCTGGGGACTCGCTGCAGGAAAATCACAGATACTCTAACCAGCGGAGAGGGCCAGAAAGCGCAGAGAGGGGCACTCACTCCGTGCTCACCTTGCAGACGGAAGCTTCACTGTATCCTGCATCCTTGGTGCAAAGGAGTCTGTGGGATTGGGCTGTTAACCATCTGGACCATGAAGTGTGGGGAGAATAGGCGTCAGGTATCAGTGGACAATATCCAGAGAAGTCATGCTGAGGGTGGGGAAGGAAGACGCCCAGGGCGCCGTGGGGCCTGCATCCAGACTGTGGGCTCAAAGGCAGCTTCTCTCAGGAAGCGATTTCCAAGCCGAGGTCTAACAGTAGAGCCCGTGCAAAGGCCCTGAGACTGGGGTGGAGGGGAGGCAGAACATGTCTGCGACAGTTGGGGTCCACCCCTCCCCACCGCCTAGGTGGTTGGTGGGCACTTCCCCGCCCAGCAGCATCAGCTTTGCCTGTCATTGGTTTGGCNGCACATCAGTCAACCCCTGCACCTCCCACTTGGACCGGATGTCGGAGGCTCTGTGAATAGACAGCCCCGGCCCTTACCTAGCATCAAAATTCCCATTCTGATAGAATGGGAAAGCTGACAGGACTGAGCGGAAAGGTGCAAACAGCCAACCAAGCCTGGTCCTCATTTATTCACCAGATACTCCTGAGCACCTGCCGTGAGCCTGGGGGGACGGCAGGGGCTGTTGGAAGCCTCTGCCCAGAGTCTTCTGCACAGCTCCTGGGGTGGCTGCTTCCTCATCTGCCTGCAGCCTTGTCTCCCAGGACGCCCCCTCCTCATCCTCCCCGAGGCTGCAGGCCGCTGCCCCCAGTCACCGTCCCCAGCCCCTCCTCCAGCGTTTCACAACGAGCTTCTCATTGTCCTTCAGGTTTCAGGTCCAGCGTGCTGCCTTCGAGACGCCCTCCCAGACGTCTCCCCACCACAGGGCCCCCCTCCCTTTGCAGTCTCTGTTTCCCTCCTTTCTGTCTGCTGTATACCTGTGAGCTTCATTCACAGTCGTCCGTGTGCTTCCTCCACGTCTCAGAGACTCCTTGAGGAAAGGAACGGCGTCTGTCTGGTTTACCGTCCCATCTCCAGAGCCCGNCCCACCACAGGGCCCCCCTCCCTTTGCAGTCTCTGTTTCCCTCCTTTCTGTCTGCTGTATACCTGTGAGCTTCATTCACAGTCGTCCGTGTGCTTCCTCCACGTCTCAGAGACTCCTTGAGGAAAGGAACGGCGTCTGTCTGGTTTACCGTCCCATCTCCAGAGCCCGAACCCCAGTAGGTTCCAAAAAGCACTGACTGCAGGAGCCACGTGCAAGACAGTTTAGCCTACTGCTGGGGGCCTTCGAGGGGAACCACAGGCAGCATCTGCGGCTGGTAGGACGGAAGTGCTCCTCCTGGTGGGCTGGGGAACGATGCCTCCAGGGTAGGGATCCTGGAGCACAGATGTCGGGGGTGGGGGGAGCTCGTGAAAATCGATGCACACAGGAGCCGCTGTCTCTGGGCCCCAGGGCAGAGGGCCTGGCCCCACTCACGAGGCAGCAGCGGCAGGACTGCAGGCGATCGTGGCTGTGACGGTTAGCCGTGTCGCGGGCAGAGCTGGGCAAGCCCAGGGAAGCTGGCAGCTCCAAGGTTGGCCTGCCCACAAACCCGGATTCCAGTTTTTCGCCTGCTGTTAGAGCAGCTGCAACTGGGCCCCTTAGCCAGACACAGAGAGGNGTGGCTGTGACGGTTAGCCGTGTCGCGGGCAGAGCTGGGCAAGCCCAGGGAAGCTGGCAGCTCCAAGGTTGGCCTGCCCACAAACCCGGATTCCAGTTTTTCGCCTGCTGTTAGAGCAGCTGCAACTGGGCCCCTTAGCCAGACACAGAGAGGGGAGTAAAGAAAGGAGGAAGGGAAAAACCCCACACCGATTCCCTGGGAAACACATTTGAAAACAACCTCTCAAGGAGCAAGGAGCTTGTGTGAGGCTCCAGGCAGTGCGGTGAGTGACCTCATCTCCTCCCCTGACAGAAGGCCCTCTGCTGCGGGCAAGGCTGAGCTGGCTGTGCCTGGGCCTCCCCAGGCAGGAGCTTCCGCCAGGCAAGATGTTTCTCCTGGAAAAAAGCACCGATGCCCGGCCGGACCCGCAGGGGTCTGATGAACAAATGCTCGCTCCCGTTTTAGCTCTTTGGGTCGATAGATGCTCCCTGACGACTGCTGGGTCCCAGGCTCTGAGCTTCATGCTGAGAAAGCNCTGAGCTGGCTGTGCCTGGGCCTCCCCAGGCAGGAGCTTCCGCCAGGCAAGATGTTTCTCCTGGAAAAAAGCACCGATGCCCGGCCGGACCCGCAGGGGTCTGATGAACAAATGCTCGCTCCCGTTTTAGCTCTTTGGGTCGATAGATGCTCCCTGACGACTGCTGGGTCCCAGGCTCTGAGCTTCATGCTGAGAAAGCAGATGCAACAGACAGAGCCTGGCCCTTGCGAGGCTGGTAGTCAGGAAGGGGAGAGGAATACGGAAATCCGACCGCGGGGTCAGTGCGGAGGTAACGAGGGGCACAGACAAGGGCCATGGAGACAGGCCCCGAGACCCCACCCTTCCTTTGGCTGAAGGGGGCTAAAGGTCAAGGGTCATGGGGATGGCATGCTGGATGAAGACAAAGGCACAAGTTACCTGGGAGCACCACCGCCCTGGTGGCACCATGGCCCTGGGAGCATCACTGCCCTGGGAGCATCACCCCTGAGAGCATCACGGCCCTGGGAGCACCACCACCCTGGGGGCACCACTGCCCTGGGAGCATCACCCCTGAGAGCACCACCGCCCTGGGAGCACCACCGCCCTGGGGGCACCACCACCCTGGGGGCACCATGGCCCTGTAATGATACCCAACCTAGCCAGCTCCTCCGATGCCCGTGGCTGGATCGATGTACCTTTTTGGCACCAGTAACTGGTTTCGTGGAAGTCAGCTTTCCACAGACTGGGAGAGGACGGTTTCAGGACGACCCAAGTGCCTTCATTGCGCCCTTCATTCCTATTATCATTACATCAGCTCCACCTCAGACCATCATANAGCACCACCGCCCTGGTGGCACCATGGCCCTGGGAGCATCACTGCCCTGGGAGCATCACCCCTGAGAGCACCACCGCCCTGGGAGCACCACCGCCCTGGGGGCACCATCACCCTGGGGGCACCATGGCCCTGTGATGATACCCAACCTAGCCAGCTCCTCCGATGCCCGTGGCTGGATTGATGTACCTTTTTGGCACCAGTAACTGGTTTTGTGGAAGTCAGCTTTCCACAGACTGGGAGAGGCTGGTTTCAGGACGACCCAAGTGCACCGCCTTCATTGCGCACTTTATTCCCATTATCATTACATCAGCTCCACCTCAGACCATCAGACGTTACGTCCCGGAGGCTGGAGGCCCCTGCGTATGTGGCAGAGGGTGACACAGAGGCCCTCCAGGGCTCCCTGTCCCCAGAGGTGAGGAAGAAAAGGAAGAAACCTGGAAGGCTCTGCCTGTGGTTGGCACAGGCTGCTAGGCTGCGGTGTCACAGAGTGGTGATGGAGTGATGGCTGTGGGTCGCGGCCAGGGTTGGCGGTGCTGCGGAGGAGCGTTACAATGGCTGAGGCTCTGACACCCCAGGAAAGGAGGGGGGGGGTGATGGCGATCACCACGGCGATCATAGCGGTCTGAATCCGGGCATCGCCTTGCCCTCCTGCATCTCAGCTTCCTCATTTGTAGGATGGGAGTGAGGCCTGCGCATCAGGGCTGCTATGAGGATTTTTAAAAGGAAGCTCGAGATCCAGAAAAGGAATATGGAGGGGGCAGATTTCAAGGTGGGAGGGGTGTTTTGCAGCTACGGTGGCCATGGGAGTCCACCCTGAGGGGCCAAGTGAAAGCTTGGCCGTGGCCGATAATCCAGGTGGGATGCTGGGAAGGAGGGCGGCTGGCCAGAACACCTGGCAATGAACACAGAGCTCCAAAAGGCCAGCAGAAAGGGGGCAGCCGCGCTCCGCTGCGCCAGCCCGCTGGCGTTCTTACGGCCTCATCTCTGTTGGAAACTGTCGTGTTTACACGCCAACGTGTTTATTGTTCGTTTCCTCTAACTAGCTCTTGGGCGTCAGGAGGGCCGCTTCTGGGTTCCAGTGCTTAAAGTGGTCTGGTCCAGAATGGGCGTTTGGTTGCTGCCAGTGGGACACGTGAATGAAGATGTACACGAGGCTGTTGTGTGAACCCAGCAAAGGCAGGCAGCCTTGTGATGGGGTCATCGGCCTACTAGCTCGTGGCCTTCCACAGATTGAGTTGCTGACTTTTGGGGGGACACCTGGCCCCACTGAGACTACTGTATGTTGAGCGAGTGATGTTCCGAAGGAGGAGCCGCCCCCACCTGCTTCCTTTGAGGTACTTGACTCTAGGATGCTCCCTGCTATTCTATCAGCACTATTATCTCATCTGTCCTAGCCGGCAGGGCGAGACCAGTGACCCCATTTTCCAGCCCAGGAAACAGAGGTTTCGGAGGGCAAAGTGCCTCTCAGGTTCACACAGTTGGGGACAGGCAGCATCAGTCCCCAAGCTCAGGGCTCTGTCACCAAACCCAGAGCTCCTTCCAGAAGCCCCATTCACCCAAGGTCATAGACATGGATCAGTTGTGCTCTCAGAGGAGTAGCTTCATTTCCAAGCTTTCTCTTCTGCCGAGTGTGATTTGTGTGTTGCACAAGGAGGTGCAAGTCCTTTCCCTCTCTGAGCCTCAGTTTTCCCACCTGTGCTGCGTGCACGAATGTCTGCACTTTACCAGCTTTGTCCAAGGATAACCTCACAGTCGTAAAACCTGACTGAGTGCCGTGCAGATAGCAGACACTCACCTGTGGCTTGACTTGCCCCCTTTCCTGCCTGGGCTGCTATCCTTTCAGCCCCACGGAGGTGAGGTTGCCAGGAAGCTGCCCTACAGATGAGGGTGTGGAGAGCAGACAGGTAGACCAGGCTGGAGAGAGGGGCACAGGTGTTGGGGCGATAGGGAGGGGAGCCCCAGGACAAGGGCTGAGAGTGAAAGGAGTGAGCACGGAAACCCAGAGCGCAGCAGGGCTGATCTTAAGCAGGAAGGAGAAGGGCACATACTTGCCTTGTCATATAAATGACAAACAATAATAATAACATTGGCTCGCGTGTAATGAGAACGTCTACAGGGACCGAATCGCCTTGGTAATGGGTCGCAGATGTCAGCGAGTCATTTGTTTCTTGAGAGAAGAGCTGAGGTTTGTATTCTCTCTCTCTCTAACACAACCACACACACACCCAGGATGTCTCTCCAGGTGGGGAGAAGGGGATCGTGGTAGAGTGTGAAGCAGCTGGTGCTGGGAGCTCAGGAGAGGGGTGCGGTGGTGGTTGCTGCTCATCAGATACGTTCGTTCTCATCTCACAGGCACAGGCAGAAGCCATTCCCTGGCTCCCATGCAGTTGCTGGGGAAGTGATGTGGGTGCCCTCTGGGCGGCAGCCCTGAATGGCTGGGCCGAGACCCTTCAGAACTGCCTTCCCTCTGTGGCAGTGCTTGTGGAAGTGCATGTCAACAAGAAACTGCGTTGGCCGGGGTCCCGGAGTGAAGAGGAGGCAGCGCCACATTCCTGTTGCACTGGGCACACAGCAGGGGAGAGAATCCACCCTCTGCCAGCGTGAGCCATTGAGGCCGGGGTCCCCATCACTGCATTGTTACCCATCCCGCCCAGACCAACACAGGAGCCTGCTTTGGGACCAAAGTCTAGGCCCATCAGCCCCAGTCCACGGGGCTGTGCAGCTGTCCAGAATCCTAGGCCCTCAAACACGGTTCCCCTGGCCAGATGGAAACTGCTGCCAAGCCTCCAAGACAAGGAGATGGGTCTCTCAACCTTGAATCATCTGATGGTCTTGTCTCCTCATCACTTTATTCTGCTGGTTGTACCATCAATCCAGAAGTTACAAGACCCTGTCCGGTTCAGGATATCTGATGGGATGTCCAGTATCATGGAGAGACAGGTGGCCTATGGGATGAACTTTGCTTTTTCAGTGACTTTTAAGGTCGTGAGGTGTCAGGTGTGGTTTTGGGGTGAGAGCCTGCACAATGCCTAAGTGGTATCACAAGCCGCGTTTTCATCCCGTCCCCTTGTTATGAGGTGGGAGATGTTGGCTCCCTGTGTTCAAGGTCATGCCCGCTACCATGTGTTGTTTTAAACTCTCCCTAAAGTTTCTCTTTACATTTCTCCGAGACAAGCAGTCTCAGAGAACCTGATTACTACCTACATATCATATTTTGGGAGGTATAAGGAGTGAAGGGAACTTTGAGAGAGAAAACCTCACACCTGGGTTTAAATCTTGCAGGAAAGATAATGATGGACACTCTTCTGCCAGGTGGGTGAAAATTCAACCAGCTCTCTTCTTCCCGTGTAATTATCTGGGCGCTCAGCTGGGGTCTCACCCCGAGTTTCTCGCTGCACAGGAAGAGCTGGTGCCTGGGAATTCTTCCCTGTAACCTCTCCACCTCTGGTCTTGTAAATAACCCACTCCTCGCCTCTCCTGCCAGGAGGTGCTGTTCTTCAGACCTTTAATCATGTCCACAGCGCATTTCTGAATCCTTTCCAGTTGCCACCCGCCTGGCATCTCTGTACAGATTGCGCTTTTCCTGCTTCCCCTTCCCATATATTACACACTTACGTAGTCAGCCTAATAGCCCTCACAGCCTGGAAGCATAAATCACATTTAAAAATGGAGCAACGTGGTTTAGCATCTTCAGCTGGAATAATAATAACAGGAGGTAAAACTGATGGAGGGTGCCAGGAATTGTGCCAGGGACAGTACCAGGGACCGCTCCAAACACTCCAGACAAATGAGCTTATTTCTTCCTCACCGCAACCCAGAGAGGTGGCGTGGGTGTTTTTCTACTGAGGAAACTGAGGCACTAGGCATTTCAGGAACTTGCCCGAGGTCATGCATGGGAGACAGAATCCGAGCTCTGTGTACTAAACCCTGGAATCTTCCCTCTTAAGCACTGCTTTCTGTACTTCGCCAAAGGAACTTTGGGGGTCTTCAAATCCAGCCCTTCTGGAAGACAAGGCACAGAGAAGCAAAGCGACCTTCCCTGAGTCCCATGGGAGGTTAGTGGCAGACCCACTAATGGGCCCACTCCCATCAGTTCTGTTCCAGGCTTCCTACCTCCCTCCTGTGGGGAAGGCTTTGATTTCTACAAGGCTGCCTGGCTCTCTTTTCTTTCCTGCTCCACCCACAAGCCAGGCTTCCTTATTCTTCCCAGAGACCCAGGCCCTGGAGAAGAGAGGAGCGCGCACAATCTGCCCTGCTCCTGGCACATCTGGAGGGGAATCTCAGCCGCAGGAGAGAGGCACCCTAAGGACCATTGTTAAGAAAAGCCAATGGGGGAGGGGATTCCCTCTGGGCCCTCAGGGCCTGGTGGAGCTGGTTAAAATTCTTTGAAGGAAAAAAGGACCACACACAGCTTGGTAGCACTCAGCTTCTTGTCCAAGCTAAGCCCAGACTCTGGTGAACTCCTCTCCAAGCCCTTCTGCTTGACAAGAGACAAAACAGATCCTTAAACAGAAATCTCAACTTGCCAAGGAGTCCTGGAGGAGAAGAGGTAAAATCAATTTTCAGCCAGGAATAGGAGAGTCTTAGGGGTCTATGGGTCAACAGGTGAGAACCAGAATTAAGAAGAAAGCTCCCTGAGGTCTGAATTTACCTCCTCAATGACATATCGCGGAGCATTAAAACTAATCAGCTATGCAATGATTTTATTGCATAAGCCAATAAAATGGATAAATTAAATTTTCACTGTTCGCTGTTGGGCTGAGGTTCTTGAACCTTATGTTTTATAGCTTCATAGTTCTCGAAGAAGATTTTTTAAAAATACTTTCTTCCATTTTGAACAGAGTTACTCTTAAATATTTCACACGCACGCGTCTGGTAGATAGAACTCTGGCTCCTAGTCCTTCGGTGACCCGCATTCCGCTTTGCTATGTGACTTTAAAGCAGAATGGCATTGCAGACATCCCTGCAGCACTGACTTTGGGTATGGCCATGTGACTTGCTTGGACCAATGAAACGTGAGAGGAAGTGATAGAGTGCTGTCATGTGTTTCTAAGTGTCCTCGGCAAACGTTTTGCCCTCATCCTGAGTGGGGCATGCCCCACGCTGTGTGGTCTTGGAATGAGAAAGATATGAAAGAGACTGGAGTCCAGCCCACAGCTGTAGCCTTCACAAAGCCTGGAGCCCGGCCCTGCTGAGTTGTAACTGGCCCACAGACCCATGAGCACAAAGTCAGTGCTTGTTTCTGTAAGCCATTTCAACGCAGGGCTGTTATGGGCTTCCCTGGTGGCTCTGATGGTAAAGAATCCACCCACAATGCAGGAGACGTGGTTTTGATCCCTGGGTTGGGAAGATCTCCTAGAGAACCGAATGGTACCCCATTCCTGTATTCTTGCCTGGAGGATTCATTCCATGGACAGAGGAGCCTGGTGGGCTACAATACATGGGGCCTCAAAGAGTCAGACACGACTGGGCACCACAATGCAGCTTTATTGTTACAAAAAGCTATTACAACACAAATACTTACGGAGATGGACAATCTCGGAATCTCTAATTCAGAAGACACTTTTTCTTAATGAACAACATGACCGTCCCTTATCAAGGACTGATTCAGTGCCAAGCGCCTATACTAGGTAATTTATATGCGACATCATTTTCAGTTGAGAAAACAGAAGCTCAGAGAGGTCAGGTAACTTAACCAAGGTCACTTAGCTAATTAGTGGCAGAACTGGGGTGTCACCCTCAGATCTTGCTGACTGCAAAAGACTCCTTCGTCCACGCTGCCCTCACCTCCTCAAGTTGGCCAACCTCAGCCTTCCGAGGTCCAGGCTCTTGACATTGAGTCATCCTCCAAGGTCTTTGCCAGGCTTTCTCTCACTGTGACTTCAAGTCCTTTAATTAAAAGAAATTTATCTCCCCCCCTCGAGGTGCATTCCATCTTTGAAGGTTTAGGGTTACTGGAAATTTTTTCTTATCTTGAGCCAAAACCTGTCTGTCCCTGGCCCCGATTGCTCCCTCCTCTGGGACTATGTGAAGAGAAAGCTGAGGCTCTTCTGCTGCAGCCTAACCTTCTAAATATCATTAGACAGGCTTTCATTCATTGCCTGCTTTCTCTTCTCTGAACTAAACACCCCCACCTCTTTAGCTGTCCTTAAGAAAACATATTTTTCAGTGAAATATTGTATACAGAGAAGTGTGTGAAACATAAATGTACAGTTTAATAAATAACTCTAAAGTGGGCCTCATAAAGCTCTGTCCAGACCCGGAGCTGGAGTTTTGCCTTCTCCTGCAGACACTGTGTGTCCCTCTGCTTATTTCTGCTCCTCCTCTGGCTGGACCCACCCTCCTGACATTTGCGGTAA
This sequence comes from Neotragus moschatus, assembly GCA_006410615.1. NCBI lineage: Eukaryota > Metazoa > Chordata > Mammalia > Artiodactyla > Bovidae > Neotragus > Neotragus moschatus. Next base: position 562,678 of record SJYA01000219.1, read on the forward strand.
CAATTTCCTGGCTTTCCTTTATTGTGTTAGCTGTGTATGTGTTCCTAAACAACATAGCTCAGTTTTGCCTGTCTGTGGACTTCGTGTAAATGAGCATGGAAGTATTCTTCTGTGCTCTGTTTCTGTTGATTCACATTTTGTCTATAAGATTAATGTGTTGTTACTTGCAGCTAGACTTCATTTCTTTCCCTTGAGGATACAGTAGTCCACTCCATGAATACACTGCAATTTGCTTATCAGCTCTACTGTAGATGGCCATTCAGAATGTGTGTAGGCTCTGGCTATGGTACATGGCACTGCTGTACAGGTTCTGACACATGTGCTTTGGCCACATACCTGAGTTTCTTTCGAATCATGGGATACAGGTATCTTCAACTTGAGTAATTCCCAGCTGGTCTCTGAAGTGCTGGAACATAATTCGTCTACCCACTAATAGTTTTTGTGGATGTCTGTTGTTCTTCTAACAGCTCTTTTTTAAAAAATATATTTAAATTTTTATATTTTAGTTTGTTTTGCTTTACAATACTGTATTCATTTTGCCACACATTGACATGAATCAGCCACAGGTGTACCTGAGCTCCCAATCCCGACCCCCCTCCCCCTTCCCTCCCCACACCATCCCTCCGGATCATCCTCGCGCATCAGTCCCAAGCCTTCTGCATTGAACCTAGACCGATGATTCATTTCACTTATGATATCATACATGTTACAATGCCACTCTCCCAAATCCTCCCACCCTCTCCCTCTCCCACAGAGTCCAAAAGGCTGTTATACACATCTGTGTCTCTCTTGCTGTCTCACGCACAGGTTTAACACTACTATCTTTCTAAATTCCATATATATGTNTGATCCACTCCGATGTATGGCAAAAGTCATCACAATATTGTAAAGTAATTATCCCCCCATTAAAACAAATTAATTAAAAAATAAAAGGTATCTCAGCTGTCTCTGAGGCCAGGTGGCCTCGGGCTTTAGGGCTCCAGGAAGGGGCTAAACTGCTCTCCAGTCTAGAATCTCCTCTCAATACTTGTCCTGCTTTGATAAAAGCTCAGAATAACGCCACCAGGGGTCCCAGCAACGGGGCGAGGGTTTCACCTGTGAACTGCTGCACTCTCGTGGGGCCCTGGGCTCCTTCCGTGCTGTAGACCAGCTGCCGATCAAGTACCAAGAAGCACAGGGTGGCTTTTCATGAGCGTCTCCTGGGCACCTGGTCTGTGCTGCTTTTCACAGGCTCCAGAGAGAGCGTGTTCCCTCAGTGATGTGTATGTCACACCCGCTTCAAGGATCCAAGGGAGAAGCAGTCTCTCTGTTCTTAGAAGCCTCAACATTCAATCTGTCAGCAGGTCAACCCACCCCATCCAGCCTGCTTCTTCCAACTTTCCTTTACCAAGTGACATAAGGAGGGTTTTGCTTTGTTGCAAAAAGAGGGGAGAGGAAAAAGGAAAAAGGAAAAAAAAAACCCACTCTCAACAACCAACAAGAAATAATTAGTGCACATTGTGTCATTAAACACTAGACTTTAATTAAATCACATGGAGATAAATACCTCTAACGACTGGAAATGTGGGGACCATAGACAGCAAAGCACTCAGCATAATGGAGTAATAGACTCCGCAAATAGCGTCAAGTCAGGGATTCCGCCTTGATTAAGAATCTGACTAAATTGGGTTGTCACCTCGGAGGCTGCACCTACTACCTGAAAATTGTTCATTATCGTCCCCATTTGATCTTCTTGGAGCTAACAAGCCTTTGTGGAAATCGGTCCAATGATCAAAGGACCCATTTATTTGGAATTCTTTCCCGCGTTGGGGTCCTCATCATTGCTGTCTCCTTCCCCTCTTTCTTATTTGCAATGAATCATCACCTGGCAGCAGCCAGTGGGGAGGCCAGGCTGGAGGTGACCTCTGCGATTTCTGAGGCAGGCGGCCCTTTCGTCACCTTGCTGCGGGGACTGAGGCGTGGCTGCCTCTTGCTCTCCCCCGACCCTGCCAGCAGCCAGCCCCCAGGTCCAGTCTCGACCGCTCCCTGGTGTCTGACCTCTCCTTCTTCCATCTCCTGCTCCCATCCCAGGTCAGCACAAGGTCATCCTCACCCAAGGATGAGGCTCTCCAATCACTTTCTTGTTCCCATCCCGCCCTGGCCAGAATGACACTTATAAAGCCTAGGTACTCAGTTGTGTCCGGCTCTCTGCAGCCCTGTGGACGGCAGCCTGCGAGACTCCTCTGTCCATGCAAATTTCCAGGCAGAAATAGTGGAGTAGATTGCCATTTCCTCCTCCAGGGGATCTTCCCGACCCAGGGATCGAACCTGGGGCTCCTGAATTGCAGGCAGATTCTTTACCATCTGAGCCAGTAGGGAAGCCCAAATATAACCAAATAAGTAAAGTTTATAGTCTCTTAGAAAGTCATAAGAGCTATGGTAAATGGGGGAAAAAAGTAGGGCAGGGCAAGGATGGTCAGAGTTCAACACAGCGATTTTTAAAAGGGGGACCACTCATTTGACCCCTTACAACAGTCTTAAGAAGGAATTTGAGTATTCTACCCAATTTACACTTGAGACAAGTGAGACCTAAAAAGGACACGTAACTTACAAGCTGTTGAACTGCCAAGAGAGAGGAAGGTCTGGGATTGAATGTACACGAGAATAGAAAGTATTCTGCAAAGTTTTGGTAATTTCTGGAGATGGTAATTTTACATATAGATAGTTATTTCAGCCGCTCAGTCGTGTCTGACTCTGCGACCCATGAACCACAGCACGCCAGGCCTCCCTGTCCATCACCAACTCCCGGAGTTCACCCAAATGCATGTCCATTGAGTTGGGGATGGCATCCAGCCATCCCATCCTCTGTCATCCCCTTCTCCTCCTGCCCCTAATCCCTCCCAGCATCAGGGTTTGTTCCAGTGAGTCAGTTCTTTGCATGAGGTGCCCAGAGTACTGGAGTCTCAGCTTCAGCATCAGTTCTTCCAATGAACACCCAGGACTGATCTTCTTTAGGATGGGCTGGTTGGATCTCCTTGCAGTCCAAGGGAATCTCAAGAGTCTTCTCCAACACCACAGCTCAAAAGCATCAATTCTTTGGTGCTCAACATTCTTTATAGTCCAACTCTCACATCCGTACATGACTACTGGAAAAACCATAGCTTTGACTAGATGGACCTTTGTTGACAAAGTAATGTCTCTGCTTTTTAATATGCTACTTAGTTGGTCATAACTTTCCTTCCAAGGAGTAATCATCTTTTTATTTCATGACTGTAGTCACCATCAACAGTGACTTTGGAGCCCAGAAAAATAAAGTCTCTCACTGTTTCCACTGCTTCCCCATCTGTTTGCCATGAAGTGATGAGACTGGNCTTAGTTGGTCATAACTTTCCTTCCAAGGAGTAATCATCTTTTTATTTCATGGCTGTAGTCACCATCAACAGTGACTTTGGAGCCCAGAAAAATAAAGTCTCTCACTGTTTCCACTGCTTCCCCATCTGTTTGCCATGAAGTGATGAGACTGGATGCCATGATCTTAGTTTTCTGAGTGTTGAGCTTTAAGCCAACTTTTTCACTCTCTTCTTTTACTTTCAACAAGAGGCTCTTTAGTTCCTGTTCACTTTCTGCCATAAGGGTGGTGTCATCTGCATATCTGAGGTTATTGATATTTCTCCCGGCAATCTTGATTCCAGCTTGTGTTTCTTCCAGACCAGCGTTTCTCATAATGTATTCTGCATATAAGTTAAATAAGCAGGGTGACAATATACAGCCTTGATGTACTCCTTTCCCTATTTGGAACCAGTCTGTTGTTCCATGTCCAGTTCTAACTGTTGCTTCCTGACCTGCATACAGATTTCTCAAGAGGCAGATCAGGTGGTCTGGTATTCCCATATCTTTCAGAATTGTCCACAGTTTATTGTGGTCCAATGGCAACCCACTCCAGTACTCTTGCTGGGAAGGTCCCATGGATGGAGGAGCCTGGTAGGCTGCAGTCCATGGGATCGCTAGGAGTCGGACACGACTTCACTTTCCCTTTCATGTATTGGAGAAGGAAATGGCAACCCACTCCAGTATTCTTGCTTGGAGAATCCCAGGGATGGGAGAGCCAGGTGGGCTGCTGTCTATGGGGTCTCACAGAGTCGGACACAACTGAAGTGACTCAGCAGCAGCAACACACACAAAGGCTTTGGCACAGTCAGTAAAGCATGATCTTAGAGCTCAATAAATATTATGATGATCGTCATCACCATCAGGCATCTTTTGAGAAATATTTGCTGAGTGTCCCAGCTGGCACTGGTGGTGAAGAACCCGCCTGCCAGTACAGACATGAGAGATGCAGCTTCGACCCTCAGGTCGGGAAGATCCGCTGGAGGAGGTCATGGCGACCACCCCAGCGTTCGTGCCTGGAGACCCCGTGGATGGAGGAGCCTGGCGGGCTGCAGTCCATACGGCTGCAAAGAGTTGGCTGAAGTGACTTAGCCCGCATGCATTATGGGGCAGGTACGGTGGAATACAATGACGAAACTCAGAAAGGGTTCTGCCTTCAAGAACCTCCACTGGCTCTCAGACAATAAACTGATTTGGAAAAATCAATGCACAACCCAGATCAGATTGTGGTAAAGGGTGGGAAGAAGATGAGAGGCTGACGGGCTAGAGAGGAAGGCCGTGACTGAGGTGGTCATGTCAGGGCAGGTCTACTTGAGGAGGTGACCTTTAAGCTGAAATATAAAANCAGACAATAAACTGATTTGGAAAAATCAATGCACAACCCAGATCAGATTGTGGTAAAGGGTGGGAAGAAGATGAGAGGCTGACGGGCTAGAGAGGAAGGCCGTGACTGAGGTGGTCATGTCAGGGCAGGTCTACTTGAGGAGGTGACCTTTAAGCTGAAATATAAAACTGAAAAGGAGCGCAGGAAAGAGCCCCAGACAGTGGAAATGGCACGTACAAAGCCCGTGAGGTGGGAGGTAGTTGGCGTGTTTGAGGAAGAGAAAGAAGATCGCTGTGGCTGGAGAGCAGCATGGAGAGTGAAGGCGTCAGTGGCTCAGGCGTGTCCCACTCTTTGCGACTCCATGGACTGCAGCCCGCCAGGCTCCTCTGCCCACGGGATTCTTCAGGCAGGAGCGCTAGAGTGGGCTGCCATTCCCTTCTCCAGGGATCTTCCTGACCCAGGGAACAAACCTGGGTCTCCTGCCTTGCAGGAGGATTCTTAAACTGTCTGAGCCACCAGGGAAGCCTGGAGAAGAGCATAACCTTCTCCAAATCTCTCCAGGGGATTTGGAACATCTTGAGGATGTGGAAAAGGAAGCCCAGAGAGGTGCAGAGGTTTGCCCAAGGATTCACAGCTGGTATTGGAAAAACCAAGGTCTGTCTGACTCCAGAGCCTATGTCCCTAATGAAGGCCCCAGACTGCTCCTAAGAGGGAGCACAGGCCCCCAGGAAGGCAGCCCAACTTGAATAAGGTCAGTGTGGATTTGTGTTGACTCTGAATTAGGGAGTGTACTATGAGAAAGGCAGCCAGGGTCTCTGGGAGGCTCAAACCAGCCACTCTAAGAGTGCTGCTGAAGAGAGGCCCAGTAAACCCTCCTTAACGAACATGTCAAAGGCAGCTCCGATCAGCAGCTCTGGGCATTAAACCAGCCATGCAAGGTGATTTGAAATTGCAGTATGGACTCATACACAGAGGGGAAAGGAAGTGAGGCCTGCGGTTGGTGGGATGGGGTGTTCACGGAGCCCCCTTCATGTGCCAAGTGCTGTGCCTTCAGGCATCATTTAATCCTCATAGTCACTGTGAAAGTGTCGGTTGTGTCTGACTCTTTGCGACCCCATGGAGTATACAGTCCATGGAATTCCCCAGGCCAGAATACTGGAGTGAGGAGCTGTTCCCTCCTCCAGGGGTCCTTACCAACCCAGAGATCGAACCCAGGTCTTCCGCAGTGCAGGCAGATTCTTTACCAGCTGAGCCACAAAGGAAGCCCAAGAATACTGGAGTGGGTAGCCTATCCCTTCTCCAGCAAATCTTCCTGCCCCAGGAATCAAACTGGAGTCTCCTGTGTTGCAGGNTGGCAATTTGATCTCTGGTTCCTCTGCCTTTTCTAAATCCAACTTGAACATCTGCAAGTTCATGGTTCATGTACTGTTGGAGACTGGCTTGGAGAATTTTGAGCATTACTTTGGTAGAGTGTGAGATGAGTGCAATTGTGTGGTAGTTTGAACATTCTTTGGCCTTGTCTTTCTTTGTGACTGGAATGAAAACTGACCTTTTCTAGTCCTGTGGCCACTGCTGAGTTTTCCAAATTTCTCAAGACAGGAAGGGGGAAAAGAAAGTTATGTGTACCCCAAGGCTTCTGAGGTGGTGCAGTGGCTAAAAAACCTGCCTGCCAATGCAGGAGATACAAGAAGTGCAGGTTTCATCCCTGGGTTGGAAAGGTCCCCTGGAGCAGGAAATGGCAACCTGCTGCGGTATTCTTCCCTGGAGAATCCCATGGACAGAGGAGCCTGGTGAGCAACAGTCATGAGGTCACAAAGAGTCAGCCACAACTAAGCGCACACACACAAGGCTTCGGAGGGCGTGTTTGTATCCAGGAGAAGGATCCGGAGGGGGAGGTGCTGAGGTTCTGTGTTCACAGAGACTTGGGAAGTGCAGGTACATACGTGCCGGTGGGGGACGGCGGTGGTGCGGCAGACGTTGGCTCCATTAGCCTTTTCCTAGAGAGCTACTGGAGTAGGGGCAGCACCCCACGTGCAGACACTCAGCCAGAGCACTGGGGCCACGAAGCCCTGCAGGTATAGCAAAAGAGGCCCAGGCTGATGGCGGAAGTTCCAGCCCACAGGGGACCTGCCTCGGCGTGACCATCACTGACCCAGCAGACTTCCTCTGCAGCCTCAACGCTCATCCTCCAAACTGGGCATGTAGCACCTAGCTCCCCAATTTCTGTGCAGGGTCTTTCTGGGAAAGACATGCCTGCTTTACTTGCCAAATCCATGGAGCTGTTCCGACGTGGCCTCTAGAGCTCCAGATCTGGTCTCCCTCAAATCCACCCTTGGGCTTCCCAGGTGGCTCAGTGGTAAAGAATCCCCCTTCCAATGCAGGAGACGCAGGTTCGATCCCTGGGTCAGGAGGGTCCCCCGGTCCAGGAAATGGCAACCTGCTCCAGTGTTCTTGCTGGGAAATCCCGTGGACAGAGGAGACTGGCGGGCTACAGCCCAGGGCATCACCAAGAATAGGGCACATCTCAGCAACAGAGCAGGCACACACCACGCAAACCCTTTCTTGATCCGCTGGTTGCCACTGGTCCCTCTGACCCCATCTCGTTTCTGCATTAACCACCCCCATCTTCCCATCCATCTCCAATTCCTCCCGCCCCATCAGCCCATAAGGTTTTTACCTTGCTCCCGGCTTCTTGCAACAGAAACCCCACCTGTGTGTCTATACCCCACCCAGGGCAGGGCTCCTGAGTTCTGACATTCCTATCAGCACTCCACACAGTGCTAGGCATGAAGGTCATCTCTGTTACTAAACGTGTGTTCTGTGCCGGGCCCATGTGTGCCATTTCGTCCACGGATGGGAAACTGGGGCTCTGAGAAGCCTGGGAGCTTGCTGCCCCGTTGCCTGGGTGATTCCTGTTATCTCTTGAGTTCCAGTCTAAATGGTCCTTCCTTAGGGCAGTTCTTTCTGACTGCACCACCCGCCCCCACACACAGTGTCCTGGTAGCGCTAATCACGGGGCATTGAAAGAATCATTTATTTGCTGGTTCTCTCTCTCTGCTCGTCTGTGGGAAGGGGGGCACTGTAGTCATGCTGACCTCTTTGTCCTGAACGCTCAGCATGGATGCCAGTTCCGAGAAGACTCCAGAAGATGTTTGCTCTTTGAGGAGTGAATGGCTTCCTGATTTGGCGCACCTCGAGCTCTCTGGACTTTCAAATGCCTCACGTGTAGGTAGGTGGGAAATAGGTCCCCAGCATCAGCTTGCTGCAAAGCTTTCTATCCCTAGGCCCTATAAAAAACTTTTTAAAAATCTACTTTCCTCCCTCCAATTAAAATGACAATATTCATTTAAAAAGCTACAAATAACAGAAGCTAGAGAGGGTGTGGAGAAAAGGGAACCCTCCTACACTGCTGGTGGGGATCTAAGTTGGTGCGGCTACGATGGAGAACAGTGTGGAGGCCCCTCAGACAACGAACAGTGGAGTCCCCACGCAATCTAGCAATCCCACTCCTACACGTGCTTCTCGACTAAACTGTGACTCAAAACGATGCTTGCACCCATATATTCACAGCAGCACTAGTCAAAATAGACAAGCAAACAACCTCAACGCCCACCGCCAGGCGGATGGATAAAGACGTGGCGCATGTACCCCGTGGAAGATTACGCACGTGTAAAAAAGGACGAAGCAGGCGTTTCGCAGCAACACAGATGCGGAGATTAGTACACTAGGTCAGACAGAGACGGACAAATGCCACACGAGAGCATTGTATGTGGAACCTGAAATATGACTCAAACAAACGTGCCTGGGAAACAGAAACAGACTCGCGAACGTAGAGAACAGTTGCCGAGGCGGAGAGGCTGCGGGAGGGGTGCAGCGGGAGGTCGGGGCTGGCGGACGCAAGCCCTGGCAGACAGAGTGGGACAACACGGTCCCGCGGGGCCGCCTAGAGAGCTATGTTCCGTGGCCTGTGATAAACCGTGGGCAAGAGTATGGAGAAGAACGTATTCAGATGTACAACGGGGTCGCCTTGCTGCGCGGAAGTAGCTAGCGCAGCATTGTTAATCAGCCCTACTCCAATAAAAGCAACAGCAATATCACAGCGCTTCACAGCGATCGGATTGGAAAAAAGCTTCGAGTTGGTGATGCTGTGTATTGACAGCAGTGTGAGGAGCGCCACGCTCTGGAAGGAACCTGGCGGTGTGAAGGGAAAGGAAGTGTCGCAGCCCTGGGCCCCCTTCAGCCCACGCCTGGGCACCCCAGGGAAACGCTCTCACAAGGCCCTGGGGGAATCCGGGTATCCACTCTTTGGGGAGCAGCTGTCTCTCTGGACACCTCTGGGGCAGTCAGAGCCATCGAACAAGGTTTACACACAGAAGCAGAGACAGAGCTTAAAAACACAGCATTAAAAGGAAAAATTAAGCAACAGAATGAAATCTATAGTCCAGTACCATTCACGTAAATGAAAGCCCATTCACCCGATCGACGACACCACGTGTTTTACAGGAAGCCTCCATGTGTGAGGGCATACATTAGAGGGGTTGGAGAGGGGTTCTGCGGTGGGGAGAGGGAGAGAGGGGGGCCAGGGAGAACACCCAACCAAGCAAAGCAAGAAGGGGTGAGGCTGCGAAAGCGGGAGATGATACCGGGTGAGTGAGGGGCGTGGAGGGCTTGATGTACTTTCCTTTCAAGGAAGACGTAACCACTGACTCATCAGCCTTCGACCTCCTCTTCCTCCTGTGGATTCCCATGGGGTTAGAACAGACTTGGACAGGGTTTCTGCATTTCGGCACTACTGACATTTTGCCAGGGGGCCTGTCCTGCCCCTTGTGGGATGTTTGGCAGCCACCAACTCTCCCCACCAGCTGCTGGCAGCACCCACTGAGTCGCAACAACTGAAGCGTCTCTAGACATCGCCAGACGCCCCTGGGGCAGCCGCCCCTGGGTGGGGGCCACCGGGGGAGGATGAAGCCTGGAAACCTGTGCGAATCTTCCAGGTAAGTGGGCCACACACACACACACAGACGCACACACACACACAGACACACACACACACACAGACGCACACACACACGCGCGCACACGCAGAAGCTCAGGGTCTGGAGCTCCATCTTGAAAGCTGCCAGCTTCGCTTGCACGTCTGAATCACGGCTCTGGAGATTCCATTTACAGCCCATAACCGCATCTGCCTTGGGCTTCCTCCTAATTTTAACCAGCAGCTGGATTTGCATAGGATATTTGCATCTGAGATTACCCATGGTTCTCTGGGAGACACAGTTGATAGCAGACGATGGCAAGAAATATATATAATTTCATTTCAGCTTGCAGGGGAGGAGGGGGAAAGGAGGCGTGCTTCGGGAAGGGAGGGGAGGCACAGGAAACTGCAACGCCTTGTGCACTTGAAGAGGGAAGGCAAAGGGGTGTTGTGCTGGTTACTGGGCAGGAAGGGCTGTCTGCACTGGGGGTGGGTATTTGGTGGGCAGATGAGTGAGGCACACAGCAGATGAGCGGGGCTCCCTGTGACTCCCTCAGGAGGGGACTGCTGGTCCCAGTGGAGGCAGACAGAGGGGAGGAGAGAGTGGTGTAGATGGTCTCCAGAGCAGCACAGAGACCCAGTCGCTGCCCCCAGAAGGTCAGCCGCCTGCCAGCCCTGCTGACAGCGTACTGTGTGCTTCCCAGGCGCTTTCCCCACATGGGGCCGTTTCAGCCCATAGTCCACCCCTCTCAAGGTGAAGTTACCTTCCTCTTTTACTTTATTTTTTATTGGAGGATAATTGCTTTACATTGCTGTGTCCGTTTCTGCCAGACAACCAAGCGAATCAGTCGTTAACTATTTGTATCAGAGGAGGAAACAGAGGCTCCTGGGTCTCACCGTTAGTACAGAACAGAGCTTGACTTGAAACAAAAGCCTGCCAGATTTGAAAACAAGTCTTCTTCCCAACCCTTCTGTGAGCTCTCACTGACTTGCAAAGTGTATGTGCCGCGTGAGCCAAGACCTAACTGGTGAATTCCCTGCTCTCCTCACACCCATCTCCAGGCACCCAAGGTTGCTCACATTCTCCACCTGGCTGACCCCATGCCTTACGATCCTCTACCATCGCATATAATTTATTTTTTCTCTGTCTCTCTCCCCTGCTCTAGACCAGGAACGTCTTAGGAGCAGAGAACATAATTGGCTCATCTCTCTCTCTAGTGCTCAAGAAATAAACATGGTAAAATTTGAGCTAATTTTTGACTGGGAACAGGAGAGGAACCAATCCACATCATCGCAGTGGAATACTACCTCGTTCAGGAAGCTTCTCGATTTTCCCAGAAGGGAGAGAACTTCAGATGTGACCTTTGCTCTAAGTCACGTGTGGCAGGAGGCNGGCGGCAGGTCTGGTTTTGAATTTGAATCTGACTCTGAGCTAGACCACCCTCATGTAGGACCCATCATTCATTTTTCTCATGATTCTGTGTCCATTTCCAGGTTTGACACAGACCTGGGCACACTTTGATGGGGTTCGCCATGAGCACTGGGGCTGGGCAGACCTGGGTTCAAATTCTGACGCCACGTCAATGATACAGAGTGCCCTATACATGATACCCAAGGATGCCCGTGGGCATGTGTGTATGTGGTTAGTTGGTTGATTAAGAGGCTGGTGCAGTGCCCAACTCACTCCTGACACACGGTAAGTGTTGACTGTATTCTGTGGCCTTGGGAACCCCTTGCGTTTAACCAGAACCCATTTGCATTCTTTGGCCCTCCCTTCTGCTCGGGATTGCCTCTTTTTCCAGTTGGCCTTTTTCTACTCCTCCTTCCAAAAGATTCCTCAGGAAACCTGTTTGATCCCCTAGGCTGAGTTAGACATGTCTCCTCCCTTTCTGGGCTGCAAAGTACCTTTAACAGCTCTTTCTTCCTGATAATTTCCAATTGCAGGTCAGTCTGGAGTAGGGTGAGGTCCCTGAGGGCAGGGAGGGTGAGCATCCCCGGCAAGTCCCCAGCGCGGTGCAGCGCTTTAAAGGTGCTTGAATGCGGCTGTAGAGCGAGTGAGCAAGCAAGCAGAAGGATGAGCAAGGAGCACACGGGTGGCGGGGAATCTGCATGGCTGTCAGCCCTGGCGTGCTTGGGGTCAGAGACGTGGGTAACAGGCACCCGCCCCCAGGCCCCCGCCCTCTCCCCTACCATGGCTCCTATGCTTAGCCTGTAAGTTTGCTTGTTGTCCTTGCAGAAGATGCCGCCTGGTCATGAGTATAGAAGGTTAAGACTACAGTGACCTCTGGACCCTGCAGCCACTGGCCAAGGGTACAGTTTGGAGGTCATGGGGTCAGTGTGACCTGAGGTATCAGGGCTGAGCCTCCCTGAGAGATGAAGCCTTCCCTGAATTTGCCTGCATTTTCATACCACTTGGCTCTTCTCTGAGAAAGGAGAACATGTGTACCCCAGTTCCTGACTCCAGAACGTGCCCCTTCCTTCAAGCATCCGTCCCCAGAAACACTCTTGTCAGGGGAAGAGCTAGATTTATCATGAATTGCTGAACACTCCCTGACCCCGGCCCAATTCCATCCCCGTCTCTCTGTCAGAGAAGCAAAGTTATACCCGCTTTGCTCTGGGCATCAGCAAGAAGGTTTCTGGGCTTCCAAATACCGTCTTCCAAGAAGTCGGAGTTTGAACACGATCCCTTGGGTGATGCGTCCAATGGAGAAGTTCTCACTGCAATTCCCTGCATCGTAAAATGTCAGGATGTCTGCGGCCTTTATTTATAGACAGATTGCTTTTCGACTTTCCTCACTCCAACATTTCGATGTGTTATTCCTGAAGATAAATGCACATTATGATTGCATAATAGAAACTGCGTCTTTCCCCTGTGTCACCTCTAAGCTTGCGTATACATAAATATGGCACATTGCCTCGACAGTAATTTAAAAGGCACTTTGGAGAACATATTGATCATGACCAGAGGCCGGGGCTGGCATGGGCTAGATCTCGCCAGAGTCTGCCTCTTCCCGGCCCCCCGCCCTCTCTCTTCGTCTTTGTTTGGATTCTGAAGCTTGGGAAGTTATGATTTCCATTTATCTTTGTATATCGAGATGTTTGTTTATAGGCACCGTGGGCTTTCGGAGGGAGGAAGAAGTGAATTTTTATAACTCTATAGTATAAACAAGGAGTGAAAAATGTAGCCTTCCTCCTGGAGTGAGTTCCCTGGAGGCAGGAATCTTTCAGCTGACTCCAGGATAGACTGAGGTCCTGTGAGGTCGGCTCTCTACTGTGGGGCCACCTTCCCTTTCCTGATCACCCTCACACGCTCCAGGTGCTGAGTCCTAGATCCAGCCAGAGCATCCTCCTCTCTGCTCACCTGTCTGCCTTCGAGGGAGCTCAGGATCCCTGTAGGATGTGGACCTGCTCCCAGCCCTCTGAGCCAACCCTGGTCATTCCTGGAACCAGCTAGCAGCTCACCTCTTCCAGGGAGCATCCAGGATTGCTCAGAGCTGCAGCTCGGCACTCCAGCATCCCACTCTCTGTGGAACCCTCCGTGCTCTTCCCATTTTAAAGATGATTTCTCTTTGGGCTGCTTCGAAGATCACATTGTCCTGGGCCAGGTAGCTCAGTGAGTTGGAGGAAACCAAATCAAAATTTGTTGAGCACTTATGGTACATCAGGCAAGTTCTGGGAGCCCATCCCATTTAGCCCAGACAACTGTCTCTATGGGTTTGGTTTTATTCTCCCATTTTACAGAAGAGAAAACCAAGGCTCAAAAAAGTCAGGCTACCCATTTAAGGTCTTGAGCTGCTAAGAAGAAGAGCCTTGATTCAAATCTCCAAAGACTCCCTTCCTCTGACACTTCCTAAAGCTGATGGGGCTGGATTTGGTGGGTCCGTTTTTCAAGATGCAGATTAAGTTTCCAGCGCAGAAGATTAGCCCATAGCTGTCCACTGACGGCAGCCAGGCCTGGCTGAGCGTCCTGCAGACGCCCATCTCGGGTCTCTCGGGCCCTCCTCAGCCTATACTGGCTGCTTTCCTCTCCCTGGTCTTTCAACGCCAGTATTCCCTCCACTCCGGAGTGGGACCTCTTCTCTTCTTCCTGTAACTCTCCCTGGACTCTCACTTACCCCCCAGCTGCCAGCTTCAGCGACCGCTTTCCTCTTGGCGACTTTCCAGTCCCCCTTCCAGTTCAGATCACTCTCCTGACTCTCTCTCCCTCGGACATCTCCGCTGGGATCCCTTGCAATCGCCTCAAATGTGATCTAGCGAAGACTGGGCCACACGCCCCATCTGGGAGGGTGCCGTCTCCCGCACAGGCTGCTCATGCCAGAAACCGTGGCCCTCACACCTGGCTCCTTCCGCGTCCGCACACCCATTCCTTCCCAGCCCCCGTGTCTTCCTCGTCTGAACACCTCGGGACCATCTCCTTTCTCTCCGTCTCTTGTTCTGCTTTAACTCAGGCTGCCACTCATTCTGAGCTGAGTCACGGCAGGGGCTGCCGAACTCATCTCTCAGTCCCCACTCTTGTCACTTCCAGTGCATTTTGCGTACAGAGCCAGGGTGAGATTCCTCGAGCAGAAAACCAACCATGTCACTCTTTTGTCTGAGACCCACCAGGGTGCCCACTGACGGTCCCTGGGCATCCCCCCTCCCGCCTCGTGCCAGGCACGTGTGGCAGGCGCTCAGTAAGCAGCTACCAAACGAATTCTCGGCCCTTTTCCTCGCGTCTGCTCCCTGGCTTTGTGTCTGTTAACCTTCCCGCCCAGAGTCTCCCCCAAACGGCTCTGCCTCAGCACCGTGGCTTTGCTGTGGCGCTAAGACCATGGGGACTGAGTTGGCCTTTGCTTCTGCCATTAGTGGTCTTCCCCTCTCAATTACACGGTAATCCCTGTTAAAACCACACATTTATTTATAGTTTTTTTTCTTTCTTTTTTCTCCCCCATTCGGCAATTTTTACGGCTCATCGGCCGTAACAAATTCTACTTCATAAAGCAGAGGCGTGCGTTATTATTACCTTATGGAAACAGACAGCGGCAGCTGACTCCCATCTCCAGCCAGCGTGCTGTCTCCACGGATCCATGATGGCTTCAATCAACACCCCTGTGGGATTTGTTCCGCTCTTTGAGGATGCGAGCTTGTGGACGTGGAAATGGTGTTTCTGTCTCCGTGCCAGATGGCAGCAGAGGCCCCGCCTGGGGTCCCTGGAACTCGGTGGCTGTTCTTTTGAGAAGAACGCGGTGGAGCAGTCTTGGTGATTCCGTTTTGTCTAGGAATAAAGAGACCACACTCTTGCACAGCAGTGACTGAACATCGTTCAGTCCGCACTGTGATGGTAACCATGCAAAGTGGGTGACGGAGACGGCCTCATTTTATTGAGGAAAGTGGCTCAGGGACCACGTGTAAGTTACCCAAGAGATCAGAAGGGTCTCCAGGCCCCCAGCAGTGGAGTGGAGGCTCTAAGGGTATCCTGAGCTCCTGGTCACTGGTTAATCTTGCACGGGATTCACTGTGAGGGCTTTAAACCATTCTCTCCTTCCTTCATTCAGGAGTCCATCCATTCACCTTTCAATGCAAATGTACTAGCCCCGACTGTCCGCACTGCCCCGAGGCAGATGCTCGGTCCTGGGACAGTTCAGCCACAGGAGAATGGGGTGGGTGCTATTCTCTTCCTCATCCAATTAGATGGCATCTCTATCAATTATAAGAGTGCTCAGGAGGAAGACAAGGCTTCAGAGAAGTCAAGTATAAAAGAGGAAGAAGAGCTAACCACAGGCTCCCTGGGGTTGATTCCAGGGTGGGAGTTCATGCCATTCTCACAGATGCTGGGAGCAGAGGTCTCAGGAACACAGACCTTGAACACCTGACTCTGACTCTCCGCCCCTCCCTTCCAGCCCTGTGACCCAGCCACGCAACTGCCTCTCATGATCTTATCGGTGAAGTGGGGATGCTACTAACTGTTGCCTTTCAGCTCATCACGAGAAACGAAGACAGCCTGCTTGTGCCTGGTCTTTATCATTAATGAAAGCACTCAGTGAATATTATTATCAATAACCATTTGAGGTCATCCCATTATTATCCCATTGACAGGTGAGGAGAATGTGCCTGGAACTTTTATAACTTGCCCTGGAGAGCAGAGTCAACAGGGGGCAGGGGTAGACTTGAGTCAGCTCCAAGGTCTGTCTTCTCACCCATCCTCCAAGACCCCGCTCTTCTCATCCTTCCACACATCTGCTTGGCTATTAGGGTTGGTTTTGCCGGAGCTGAGGCGAGTCAGCGTGGAGTGAAAGTGATAGTTGCTCAGTGG
The DNA here is from genome assembly GCA_006410615.1 of Neotragus moschatus. Classification (NCBI taxonomy): domain Eukaryota; kingdom Metazoa; phylum Chordata; class Mammalia; order Artiodactyla; family Bovidae; genus Neotragus; species Neotragus moschatus. The sequence goes on from SJYA01000219.1 coordinate 578,632, forward strand.
TGTCCGACGCTTTGTGACCTCATGGACCCGCCAGGCTCCTCTGTCCATGAGAGTCTCCAGGCAAGAGCACTGGAGTGGGTTCACATGCTCTCCTCCAGGGGATCTTCCTGAGCCAGGGAGTGAGTGAACTGGGTCTCCAGCACTGCAGGCAGATTCTTTACCATCTGAGCCACTCGGGTCTGCCCTTAAGGAGCTTGCATCCTCACAGAGGAGAAGGCTGCTAACAGGAGTTTGTCCACTTTCAGCGCAGCCACGGAGACATGTGAGCTCGTGATAGTGGATACAAGGAAGGGGGAGGGGTCTCCTCCGCCAGGTGACAGAGGGAAGGGGCTGCCAGGAGAAAAGAGTCATCGCATCGGAGACGCGAGAAGGAGTGCTTGGAGAAGGCCGGGTCTGACGCCTTCTCCTCTGTTGTCATGTGGGCGTCTCCCTGCTCCTGACACCGGGCGCCTCCTACCTGCCAGTCGGGACTCCTCTCTGGAGTCAGCGCCTCTTCCTGACTTCCTGAGCCCTCGCCCCTCCCCGGGGACCTGCCTTCCTCTCTCCTCTGGACACTTGCCACCCTTGTCAGACCTTCAGATCTTCGTTGTGAACATGTTTGCCTGCCTTTTCAGGACAGTAAAATTCCTCTTATTCTCTTTCAGGGGCACTCGTGGTGTAAACACAAGTACCACCCAAACAAAAGCAACTGGTGTGTTAATTATCAGATTGTTTTCACAACAAAAAGCAAGGTGCTTTTTGCAAACACGTCCGTCTGCACCATAAGCAGGTCCAACAGACCTGCCTTTCTAGAGCTTACAACTGAAGGTCAACCTGACATGTTCAGAGACTTCTCTGGGGTGACTCCTAGGCTACCCTCTCCCACCTGGCAGGGTAGAGGAGGCTCAGGGGTTACAATGAATGAATACCGGTGGGGATTTGGCTGCTCAGCTGACTTCTTCCTACCTCTGCTCCGTTCTGGTCACATTTGGGAGGAAGAATCCATCGTCAGGCATCCTACTGGCTGCACGTGGAGTTGAAAATTACTAGACGGGCTTGCCTCTTTCTGCCTCACTTGAATGCCTGCAAAGACCAGGAGCTCACTACCTAAAGAGCAAGCCCATTCCTGAGAAGCCTGGCTCTCACACAGTTTTCTTTCTGTGGAGACCAAATTGACAATTCTGCAATTGCTATCCATACATCCTAGTTCAGCTTTCGGGAGCAACAAGAGTGAGGCTAATCCTTCCTGTCCACTTCAGCTGCGTGGCCATCCCAGGCAGGATACCAGAGCTGGAAGGGACTCTCGGAATTCCCGCCGCCGCCCCCGCCTTGTGTTACCTGGGGTTTCGGTCACTGCAACTCTGAGCAACTTGACGGTGTCTCGCTTTCCTCATCAGCGCACAAGGTCTGTCATGCACAGCGTCTGTCTGAGAGCTAACCCCAGAGTTGGGGCGAGATCCCGGGCTCCAGCCTGCTCATTCACTGCCTTTGGTCACCACCATCGGACGGGACGGGCCTGACTCCAGCTGTGTCCATTCCCCAGAAGCCCCCTGCACATAGAGAGAAGCCCCAGCATGGCCTGTGTGGGGTGCTGAGTGCTTTGTTTCAACCACATCTTCATCCTCATGCGTCTGCCTAAGTCGGCTCATGGGAGCTGTCCAGGGTGCTAGGTTTACTCCCAAACCCAAGCGTTAACCCACTTCAGTACGCTTGCCTGGAGAATCCCACAGACTGAGAGGAGCCTGGTGGGCTATGGTCCAGAGGGTCGCAAACAGTCAGACACGAGTGAAGTGACCGAGCACGCACCCATGGAAAGGCTTGCTAACTCTTGGCTCCCATCACCCCTGAGCCAGCGTGGAAGACCCGGGGTCCTTTCCCTGGCCCTCAGAGTCAACCCTCCCTGAGCCGTGGAGGCAGCCTGGCCAAGCAGAAAGAAAAGGCAGGGGCTCCAGAAACAAAATGCAGATTCTGTTTTCTGGCTCTTTCTCTCAGCAGCTGTGAGAGCTGACTCAGAACTCTCCCTCCTCTTGGTCTCAGTATCCTCATCTGTGAAAAAGTGATAAAAATATCCCATTCACAGGGCTGCATCCGGGTTCCAGACAAAACAAGTGAAGGGGAGTCTGAGGTCTGGCGTGTGCTCTCTGCTCGGAAGACCTGGCCTTCTCCACCCCAGCCCCCTGCACAGGCACCCCTGTCCTCGCCAAATCCCCCCAGACCTCAGCCACCATTGGCTCACACTTGGTAGAGCATGGTTACCATGGCAACTCATGGCTTGTGCAGCTCTGGGTCCCTGTTCCCCCAGACTTGTCCCTCTCCATTCCTGCACTCAGCCCAACCCACCCCAGCTCGGAGAGCTGCCAAGGCAGCCGGATTGCACTGGGCTCCAGCAGCCTCATGCTCTGAGCTGACCCTCTGTTGCCAAGAGATTTCAAGGGGTTTAGAGCTCAGTGGACTCTAGGGGCTTCTCTCAGCCAGTATAGAGAGAAGGCTTCTCTCAGCCAGTACAGAGAGAAGGCTTCTCTCCTGCTCCCCTGCCAGCAGAGGCTTGGCCCTGCTGTGTCCCAGCTCCCCAGGACCCTCTGGATCCTCTTTGCTCTCTCATTAGGAAGACAGGCTGGGCTGGGACTGGTGTTTGGAGAACTCTTCCCTGCAGCAGCCCCCACCCCTGACTGCTTCCTTTAATGGCCTGCCTCCTCCAACCACCGGCTCAGCAAAACCCCTCTCTACTCCCTTCAGCTGTGTCTGGGTGAGATGTCTTGGTGCATGGAGAGGTGGCAGGCGCCGAGATCAAAGGACTCGGGTTCGAATCCTAGTCCGAACTTCCCAGGTGCATTAGTTGGCCAGAGCTGCCAGAACAAAGTACCACAAACTGGGTACATGACGCCCTCCTTGTGGATGTGTCTGTCCAAATTTCCCCCCTTTTATAAGGACGCCAGTCATAATGGATGAGGGGCCCACCCTCCTCCAATATGATCCCATCTTAACTAATTACATCTTAACTGATTACCAGGTAGGTCACATTCTGAGGTTCTTGGGGTTAGAACTTCCACACTTGAACTTTGGAGAGATATGATCCAACCTGTAGCACCAGCTCTGTGGCCAAGGGCAAGTCATCACCTCTCGAAGACTTAGAAAGGCTCATTTTGAGCATGAGAGTGCCAATAGCAAAGTCCTCTTGCAGATGTTGCAAGATTAAATGGAACAGCGTACACGCATTGGTTAGCCCAGGGCTAGCAGATACCAGAGTCGATGACTGTAGCGGCTGTCGATTCCTGTTTGGAGGACGATCCCTTTCCTTGAGGACCCTTTTATTCTAGATGGAGGGAGTGAAAATACGGATGAGTTCAAAGCCTTTGGGTCTCATTGCTACAATCCAACTCCCAGAAACCCTGGTAGGACCACGGTTTAGGGATTCATTCACTGACCCTAGTTTATTCTACAGATGCTGGGCGCTTTATGCGTTGCTATTTTATTTCATTCTTGCAAACGTGTTAGTGTCTCCATTTAACAGATATGGAAATGGAGGAGGGAATGTGGCTTCCTCAAAGCCCAATAGTGAAGCAGATGGTAGGGGCTGGGCTCACAGTTCAGAGCGTAGTTGTGACTGGCCTGGGGTGGGGCACCTGCTTGGGAAAGGTGATCATTTCTCCCTGGAATGAGCCACACAAATCCTTCACTGACGCCCTGTAGCCCATTCCTAGACGAGCTCTCAAGTCTTCCCATGCTGTCGACACACAGCTTCTGCTTATAAGTTTTTGTATTTATATCTTCTTTCCGTTGCTTGTCATCAGACTGTTTATCGGTATGCAGAGACGCACCCCTCGTACATGTTAAATATATATGCACCTCTGTGTGTATGCGTGTGCCTTCCCGGCTATATTTATGCAACTCCTCAGAGGATTAATTTAGCCAAATAACCGAAGCTATTTAGGTAGCTGACATTCACACTGTGATGGGAATGCAGGAGCTAAGTCAGCAAGATGCTGGTTCCCACCCAGGCCTCCCCAGGACTCAGTTTCTTTAACTTGGGGCCCCATGTGGCAGAAAGTGCAGGAGCTCCACTAGTCTGGGTTTCAAATCCAGGTTCAGTAATGGGGAACTGTGAGCTTTGGGGAAAAGTAATCACCAACTGAGCCTCTTCTTTTTTTTTTTCAGGTGAAAAGAGGTCATTTTTCTTACAGAGCTGTTGCAGACGTAATTGATTTAATGCATTTGAAAGTCTGTTCATAGTGGGTGCTATGTGTTGGTTGCTTTCATTCTACTCTTTCACCTGTCTCTCCCTCTGTGTGGCTCCAAGAGTAACTTCAGATAAGGTTGAAATTCCCTGGCTTGGCTCTTAAGGTCCTCAACTCTGTGGTCTTGATTGATCTTCCTTCCTTCAGAAATTATCCTCCCACTGTGTTTCTATCAATGAGTTGGGATGGACATCACTATTGGTGCCCACCATTCCTGTGCAAGCCAAACCAAGAGCTTCAAACCAGCCAGCATTGGGGGGGGGCAGAGCCATGTACCTGCCAGAGGGGCAGGCCGGGGTGGGGCAGCTCTCATCCAAAGTCTGAGGTGGGCATAAGTACCCCACCTCCATCGCCCCCTGGTTGGACGGACCCACAGGTCTGCTTTGCACTCTCGTCCAACGTGCCCCAGTGGGGTGGAGTCCTGGTTGCCCAGAGTGGAAACCTGCTCCGTTGGCTTTCTTCTATTTCTTTCCCTGTCTCACTCCCTCATGCTCCTGTGAGTGTGCTTAGGATCCCCCTCAAGATGAACTCTGCACCTGCAAATCCTTGTCTTAGGGTCTGCTTCTGGAAAAAACCCAGTTTAAGACCAGATGTGGTGGGGAGTGATGAGAATCTGGACTCTGGGGTCCCCCTTCCCCCACAAATATTTTAATCCTACTTGAAGGGGCAGTGATGAGTTAATTATTTAAGCTTTCTGAGCCTGTTTTCTCCTTTGTAAAGTAGGGATAGAGTTATAGTTCCTGCCCTTAGGGGCATGAGGTCACTGACGTTGATAGCCACCTATCTTTCTCTAGCCCCTTGTACTAGACTTCAGCTTGTTCCTCAGCTCTCTTTACCCTCTTATTTTGGAGGTTATATTATTCATTAAATTTATTTTTTTTTGTAATGTGCTACTTCCTGGTGTACAGCAAAGTGACTCAGCTCACTTCAGTTCCGTCACTCAGTCGCGTCCGACTCTTTGCGACCCCATGGACTGCAGCACCCTAGGTCTCCCTGTCCATTACCGACTCCTGGGGTTTACTCCAACTCATGTCCATTGAGTCAGTGATTCCATCCAACCATCTCATCCCCTGTCGTCCCCTTCTCCTGCTTTCAATTTTTTCNTCAGTTCCGTCACTCAGTCGCGTCCGACTCTTTGCGACCCCATGGACTGCAGCACCCTAGGTCTCCCTGTCCATTACCGACTCCTGGGGTTTACTCCAACTCATGTCCATTGAGTCAGTGATTCCATCCAACCATCTCATCCCCTGTCGTCCCCTTCTCCTGCTTTCAATTTTTTCCAGCATCAGGGTATTTTCAAATGAGTCAGCTCTTCACATCAGGTGGCCAAAGTATTGGAGTTTCAGCTTCAGCATCAGTCCTTCCAATGAACATTGTTATATGTGTGTGTGTGTGTGTATACGTAGTCACACCCATATGTGTATATATCTTTATGTGTGTATATCTATTCTTCTCAGATTCCTTTCATTATGGATTATTATAAGATACTGAACACAGTTCCTTGTGTGTGCACGCATGCTCAGTCATTTCGGTCGTGTCCAAGTCTTTGCCAGGCCCCCTTGTCCATGGGATTTCCCTGGTAGGAAGACTGGGGTGGGCTGCCATGCCCTCCTCCAGGGGACCTTCCCACCCAGGGATCGAACCCGAGTCTCCTGTGTCCCGTGCACTGCAGGCAGATTCTTTCCCACTGAGCCACTGGGGGTATGCTCCACAGGAAATCCCTGCTGTTCATCTGTTTCATGTGTAGTGGCTCGTATGTGCCAGTCTCACACTCTTAACTTGTCCCCCCACACCCCCTTTCCCCTTGTAACTATACATTTGTTCTCTATGTCTATGAGTTAGTTTCTGTTTTGTAAATAAGTTCCTTTGTACCATTTTTCAAGATTCAGCTTGTGATGTCATATAATATTTGTCTTTCTCTGCTTCACTTAACTTAGTATGATAACCTCTAGGTCTATCCATGTTGCTGCAAATGACATGATTTCATTCTTTTTTATGGCTGAGTAGTGTTCCATTGTGCACACATGTGTGCACGGGTGTGTGTGCACTCATCTTCTTTAGCCATTCATCTGTCAATCGACACTTACGTTGCTTGCATGTCTTGGCTGTTATAAATAGTGTTTGTGTGAACATAGACGTGGATGTATTTTTCAAATTAGATTCTTCTCCAGATACATGCCTGGGATGGGATTGCTGGATCATATGGTTACTCTATTTTTAGTTTTTTAAGAACTGGACATGGAACAACAGACTGGTTCCAAATAGGAAAAGGAGTATGTCAAGGCTGTCACCCTGCTTATTTAACTTATATGCAGAGTACATCCTGAGAAATGCTGGGCTGGAAGAAGCACAAGCTGGAATCAAGATTGCCAGGAGAAATATCAATAACCTCAGATATGCAGATGACACCACCCTTATGGCAGAAAGTGAAGAGGAAGTAAAGAGCCCCTTGACGAAAGTGAAAGAGGAGAGTGAAAAATTTGGCTTAAAGCTCAACATTCAGAAAGCGAAGATCATGGCATCTGGTCCCATGACTTCATGGGAAATAGAAGGGGAAACAGTGGAAACAGTGTCAGACTGTATTTTGGGGGGCTCCAAAATCACTGCAGATGATGATTGCAGCCATAAAATTAAAAGATGCTTACTCCTTGGAAGGAAAGTTATGACCAACCTAGACAGCGTATTAAAAAGCAGAGACATTACTTTGCCAACAAAGGTCTGTCTAGTCAAGGCTATGGTTTTTCCAGTGGTCGTGTATGGATGTGAGAGTTGGACTGTGAAGAAAGCTGAACGCCAAAGAATTGATGCTTTTGAACTGTGGTGTTGGAAAAGACTCTTGAGAGTCCCGTGGAGTGCAAGGCGATCCAACCAGTCCATCCTAAAGGAGATCAGCCCTGGGTGTTCATTGGAAGGACTGATGGTGAGGCTGAAACTCTGGTACTTTGGCCACCTCATGTGAAGAGTTGACTCATTGGAAAAGACTCTGATGCTGGAAGGGATTGGGGGCAGGAGGGGAAGGGGACGACAGGGGATGAGATGGCTGGATGGCATCACCGACTCAATGCACATGAGTTTGGGTGAACTCTGGGAGTTGCTGATGGACAAGGAGGCCTGGCGTGCTGCGCTTCCTGGGGTCACAGAGTTGGACACGACTGAGCGACTGAACTGAGCTGAGCTGCAGGAACTCTACGCTGCTGTCCATAGTGGCTGCACCAATGGACACGTGGAGTTTTCTAATTGACTTGTACATGGCCTTTCTGCACATAGACTGCCCTATGCCATCTAGAAGGTCGTCTCCACGAGCAGAGTCTCTGTTATTAATACTTCACTCATTGCTGATTTTCAGCACCCTGGACAGCACCAAACGCATTCTACTTGAAAATTACTATCATTGCTTTGCTCCTTCCTGACTCTGATTTTGCTCTAGCTATTCCCATCGCCTTGGATTTCTGTTCTATCTAAAGCTTTATTAACCCTTTACAGCCCAGGAGGCTCCTCAGTTCAACTCTGACCCTTACTGGACTCTACTTTCTCTGAGATTCCCCACTGAGGCCCTTGCTTAGGGACACACACTGAGGTCTTGGGCCTCAAGATAACACCGACTTGGTGCCTTTCCTCTCTCACCCTCCTTCGCAGGTTCTGGCAGGACGTGTCCAAGGCCTCTGAAGCTAGCTCCTTTCCTTGGCCATCAGCAGCAGACAGAGGGGCTTGCTGACAACCTCTCCAGCTCCTGCCACCATCAGGGCCCCATCAGTCTAGTGTGGAACCACCAAGCTATAGAGTGTCTTCTGTGTCCCCTGGATCCCCTGCCACACAGCCAGCCTGTCCTCAGACTCCTCCTCACACAGACACCAGCTGCCCACCACGCGCCTGCCACGCACCTGACTCAAGGGGCTTCACTTACATGGGTCACTGAGCTTTGATGCATATGGCCCCACACTTGCTCATGCTGACTGGATCCAGGATCAAGGCCTGAATCAGAGGCAAACACCCTGTGGATAGGTTGATGGGAAGCCTGTGAGGCAGCCTGGGAATACTAGCAGACTTGTGTTGAACATGTCCTGGGTACCAAGAACGCCCCCGAAGATGTCTTTGATCCTCACAGCCATACTTTGAGGCCAGAGCTGTTATTATCATGTCCATTTCAAAGGTGCAGAACTCAGGAACTTGCCTGTCATCAGGATTTGAGCCAGCTCTGCCAGACTCCAGAGCAGGTACTGGGAATAACATACCACCCTCTCTTCTCCTTTTGGGTGGTGATTAACTGAAGAACACAGATCCTCCTTAGGAAACTAGGCAGCTCTAGGTTCCCTGCCCACCACACACAACTGTGTGCATGTGTGTGTACGGGGTGTGTGTGTGTGTGTGTGTGGTGAGAGGCACAGAGACAGACACTCAGGGAATGGAATGGAGAAGTGGAGACATGGCCGAAAAAGTGTGGAAGGGGGCTGGCAGCTAAAGCCAGGAGATGATAGGGGACTTGAGGGCTAATGATCAGCTCCTGAACAGAGCCCCATTCTCCATGAGGCCTGGCCCAGCAGTAGTTGGAGGGCTTCCCATCCCCCGGGGAAAACCCCAAGCCCACCTCCATCCCTGGTAACCCAAGGCACCTATGACAGTGTTGCTACCAAGTCCAGCATCAGACTCCACCTTTGAAAGACGTCATCCCAGCCATAGTCTCTGCCACCATCCTTGTTACCATTGGCGTAGAGGTCTTCTCCACACCACTCACACCTCGCCACTCACACCTGGCCTGCCCTTACCAGCCCACCACCCACAGCACCTTCTTCATTCACTCATTCAGCAAATATTTACAGAGCACCTTTTACATGCCAAGTGCTCCCGTAGCCACTGGGAGTGCCACAGGAAGCAAAACCAAGTGGCCGCCCTCAGGGGTCTCCACTCGGCACCCTCGCTCCCTCCCTGCAAGACCTCGGGCATCAGTGTCAGCCTCTCTGCCGCAAGAGCGCCGGCCATTGCTCACTGAGCCCCTGCTCTGCGCAGCGCCCCAGGCTGGGAACCGCGCATCGGCCATTGCTGACTGAGCCCCTGCTCTGCGCAGAGCCCCTGCCCTGCGCAGCGCCCCAGTCTGGGAATCGCATGCATGGAGAGCACCCTACCCTTGCAGCACACGTGCTGCTTCCTCTTCTGTCATCTGCACGAAGGGAAAGCCCTCCTTGCAGGGACACCCCTCCAGTTTTCCCCCAGATGGTACCCCTCGAAGCCTGCTGCCGGTTGTTAGGCTGTCTGACCTACTTGGAAATCCTTTCATGCAAAAAAATAAAAGGAGCTGACGATTCATCTCAGAGGCAGCTGCATTTCTCCAGAGCAGGAAAGGAAATAAGACAAAGACTGGGCTCTCCTAAATTAAAAACATGCCCATAAGGAGCCAGAGAGCGGCTGAGGAGGACCCTGGGGATTGCAGAGGGCTCTGGCAGCCTCTGGTTGCAGCAGCGCCTTGGCAAGATCACCCTAAGGCAAAACTGATGGGGCAGTAAGGACACACGGGTGGGGGCGGAGGAGCCCTTCTTCTCTGGCTGCAAACGAGCCCAGCCGTTCATCCAGGTGGCTCCCCCTGCCCAGCACCCCAGCTTCCCCCTAAGCCAGCTCTTCATCCACCTGTCCATATCACCGAGGGTCCATCAGCCCCCAGGGCTGGAATTCATTTAAATGGTATGTGAGCCGTGTGGCTAAAGTGTGTGTTAAGCAATGTTTATTACAATCAATAAATCATGGTCCCGTATCTGATTCAGAGACGGAAATAGCTCGTGAGCCAGGGCCGCTGAGGAGAGAGAGGTTACCGCAGGCCCGGAGATAAGACAAACTCGATGAGGTCAGCCTCTCCGTATCAGCTGCGAGGGGCTGGTGTCCTGAGCCCAGATTCCATTTCTCCCGACAGTTCCTCCTCCCCCTCCTTGAAGGAGCCTCGGGAGAGCCCAGATGGTCTGTGTTTCCCTCCCCTGGAGAGAAGGCTGGCCTGGGAGCAGGGGAGCGGCTTAGCTGGCCAGGTAGGTGCCTCACCAAGAGCAGGGCGTGGAGGAAAGGTTGTTGGGCCGCCTTTGGGGACTTCTTTCTGACTGTGGGAGGAAGTCTGGCTCCATTCCCTGCAAGCTGGGAAGGGAGGCGGGGTAGTAGAAGAGGAGATGCCTTGAAATGCCATAACTGGAAAGTCTGCAGCTTTGAGTGAGGGATGAGCAGTGCTCTGGGCAAGCGGTATCATACGGGTTCAGAGCACAGTATTGTCATCACAAAGACCTGGACTTCACATTCCAGCTTTGCTACTTCCTTGAATGAGTTCCCTAACCTCTTTGAGTGTCCCTTCCCTGTGTGTAAAGCAGAGGAAGTAATATCCCCTGCCTCACAAGAAGGCTGGGGAAACACAGTGAATTAATGTCTATAGAAGCGCTCAGCACAAGGGTTACAATATGTTTTGCTGTTGAGTCACTAGTCATGTCCGACACTGCCACCACATAGACTGCAGCAGACNGAGCCCCTGCCCTGCGCAGCGCCCCAGTCTGGGAATCGCATGCATGGAGAGCACCCTACCCTTGCAGCACACGTGCTGCTTCCTCTTCTGTCATCTGCACGAAGGGAAAGCCCTCCTTGCAGGGACACCCCTCCAGTTTTCCCCCAGATGGTACCCCTCGAAGCCTGCTGCCGGTTGTTAGGCTGTCTGACCTACTTGGAAATCCTTTCATGCAAAAAAATAAAAGGAGCTGACGCTTCATCTCAGAGGCAGCTGCATTTCTCCAGAGCAGGAAAGGAAATAAGACAAAGACTGGGCTCTCCTAAATTAAAAACATGCCCATAAGGAGCCAGAGAGCGGCTGAGGAGGACCCTGGGGATTGCAGAGGGCTCTGGCAGCCTCTGGTTGCAGCAGCGCCTTGGCAAGATCACCCTAAGGCAAAACTGATGGGGCAGTAAGGACACACGGGTGGGGGCGGAGGAGCCCTTCTTCTCTGGCTGCAAACGAGCCCAGCCGTTCATCCAGGTGGCTCCCCCTGCCCAGCACCCCAGCTTCCCCCTAAGCCAGCTCTTCATCCACCTGTCCATATCACCGAGGGTCCATCAGCCCCCAGGGCTGGAATTCATTTAAATGGTATGTGAGCCGTGTGGCTAAAGTGTGTGTTAAGCAATGTTTATTACAATCAATAAATCATGGTCCCGTATCTGATTCAGAGACGGAAATAGCTCGTGAGCCAGGGCCGCTGAGGAGAGAGAGGTTACCGCAGGCCCGGAGATAAGACAAACTCGATGAGGTCAGCCTCTCCGTATCAGCTGCGAGGGGCTGGTGTCCTGAGCCCAGATTCCATTTCTCCCGACAGTTCCTCCTCCCCCTCCTTGAAGGAGCCTCAGGAGAGCCCAGACGGTCTGTGTTTCCCTCCCCTGGAGAGAAGGCTGGCCTGGGAGCAGGGGAGCGGCTTAGCTGGCCAGGTAGGTGCCTCACCAAGAGCAGGGCGTGGAGGAAAGGTTGTTGGGCCGCCTTTGGGGACTTCTTTCTGACTGTGGGAGGAAGTCTGGCTCCATTCCCTGCAAGCTGGGAAGGGAGGCGGGGTAGTAGAAGAGGAGATGCCTTGAAATGCCATAACTGGAAAGTCTGCAGCTTTGAGTGAGGGATGAGCAGTGCTCTGGGCAAGCGGTATCATACGGGTTCAGAGCACAGTATTGTCATCACAAAGACCTGGACTTCACATTCCAGCTTTGCTACTTCCTTGAATGAGTTCCCTAACCTCTTTGAGTGTCCCTTCCCTGTGTGTAAAGCAGAGGAAGTAATATCCCCTGCCTCACAAGAAGGCTGGGGAAACACAGTGAATTAATGTCTATAGAAGCGCTCAGCACAAGGGTTACAATATGTTTTGCTGTTGAGTCACTAGTCATGTCCGACACTGCCACCACATAGACTGCAGCAGACCAGGCTTCCCTGTCCTTCATCAACTCCTGGAGTTTGCTCAAACTCATGTCCATTGAGTCAATGATGCCATCCAGCCATCTCATCCCCTGTCGTCCACTTCTCCTCCTGCCCTTATCTTTCCCAGCATCAGGGTCTTTTCCAATGAGTCAGCTCTTCGCATCAGGTGGCCAAAGTATTGGAACTTCAGCTTCAGCCTCATTCCTTCCAATGAATATTCAGGACTGATTCCCTTTAAGATGGACAGTTTGATCCCCAAGGGACTCTCAAGAGCCTTCTCCAGCACCACAATTTGAAAGCATCAGTTCTTCAACACAACCTTCTTTATGGTCCAACTCTCACATCCCCACATGACCACTGGAAAAACCATAGTTATGACTAGATGGACCTTTGCTGGCAAAGTGATGCTTCTGCATCATGTTTAGTGCTCATGAGTGGTACTTACCATGGGAAGCCTGCTGCGGCCCATGGGGTTGCAAAGAGTGAGGCATGATTTAGTGCCTGAACAACAGCTGTGAGAGGGCTGAATAATGGCTGCAAAGACGTCCTCATCTTAATTCCCAGAATTTGAGAATGTTTTGCATATGGAAAAGAGATTCTGCAGATGCGAGTAGCTAAAGGAGCTAGGGATGAGGAGACTATCCTGGATTTTCCAGTGGATCCAATGCAATCACAAGGATCCCTATAAGAGGGAGGAAGGGAAAGTCGGAGTGAGAGGGCCATGTGACCACAGACGTGACGGGCAGCAGAGCCCACGGGAACAGTGCACTGATGGAGATGGAGACGGAGGAGGGGCCGCAAGCCAAGGAATGCCGGCGGCTCCAGATGCCGCAAGAGGCAAGGGAATAAGCAAGCTCTCCTCCAGAACCTCCGGAGAGCACCAGCCCTTCCAACAGCCTGGTTTTGGCCCTGTAAGGCTCATTTCAAACTTCTGACCTCCAGAACTGTAATAGAATGAACTTGTGTGATTTTAAGCTGTGGTTTGTGGTTATTTGTCACAGCAACAACAGGAAAACTAACACTTGTGAAGTTTACGGGGAACCTCTTCCTTGATGAGAGATCAGAGCAACAGGAAAACTAACCCTCGTCACAAAACCAACAGTCTGTGAAGACAGTGATGTTGGTGACGCTGATACAAACGTCTGGGGTGCCTCCCAGGGCCCCTGGCTGGTAAGCAGCTGCCATCAATCTCCTTGTAAGGTGAACCCTGGCAAGAGGAGACTCTGCTTGTGCCCATCTGGCATGACCAGTGCAGACCAAGTGGGAAGCTGGAGCATCTCATGGACTTCTGATGCCCATGAAGGTGGCAGCCAAAACCGTGGTGGTCCCAGGCTTGTGGGCTGATGTGTGGACCATCTGAAACACTAAGCAGAACTGGCCCACAGGACTTTGAGCTGTCAGTCAGTACTTCTACACTGGCAGGGTGGCCACTATTGGGAGCTTGGAGAGGGAAGAGATGGCAGGAGCAAGTTTTGGGGGATCCAAATGCTGTGTAGGCCATTAAAAGTAAGGATTTGAGAGAATGGCGTGGAAACACATTCATTACCATATATGAAATAGACAGCCAGTGGGAGTTTGCAGGATGACACAGAGAACCCAAAGCGGTGCTGTGTGACCACCGAAAGGAGTGGGATGGGGAGGAAGGTGGGAGGGGGGTTCAAGAGGGAGGGGACATGTGTTCACCTATGGCCGGTTCATGTTAATGTGTTAAAAATAAATTTTAAAAAACATTAAAAGACTAACGTCAAAAAAAAAAAGTAAGGACTTGGCAGAACCAGTTGTGGATATGGAGAGCTGGACAGAGGCTTGATCACAGAGCCGAGGCGGGGGACCCTTCCCTGGTAAGAGGGCAGAGCAAACTGTCTCCGGTGGAGACTCCTGACCCTGTTCCAGGGCTGCTCACAAGCCCCCTGGCTAAGATGAGCCCCAAACCTCGGAGTCAGGGGCGCCCACCATGCTGTCCGTGAACTGCGGCTCCAGGAGAGAAAGACCAAGGGACCGTTAGAACGAGGAGTTTCGTTTCCTTTTGAATTATCTTCTCTCCTGCATGAATGCATGAACCCAGTATCAGGATCTCCTCTGACGAGGGCGGGGTTTCTGCTCCAAAACCGGACAGCCGAGCCATGCTCAGCAGAATGGCTTGGCTGGTGGGAGGCAGTGGGTGGCACTTTCCTTCTCCTTGAGTGGAGCTGCTTGGAAGCTCCTTGTCTGTCCCGTGAAGGACTGCAGTGGGGGAGGGACATGGTGGGTGGAGCCTCATGGAGGCTATGCGATGGACGCTGGTGCTCACTCGGGGAGATGCCCAAGAAGAGACAGACAAGGTGTCAGTGGCCTGGGTGAGTGCAGGGTCTTCACTGGGGGTTCCCAAGTGCTGATGCCTGGATGAGCCTCAGCTGAATCACCCGGCGAGGGGAGGGGCTGTGGGTCTAAAATATGGGTTTCAGGGGCCTGTTCCCTGAGGAGATGCCTACTCAGGCGTCGGGGTAGGACATCTGCAACTTTGTTGCCACCCGCTCTACAGTGATGCCCAGAACCTGCCCCCAGCCCCCTCCTGCATGATCTGGACCAGTTCCTGCTACGAGCCAGCCTCCCTTGGCTTCAGAGCTCAGCTACGACCCCGGCCCCTGGACTTGGCACCGGGCATGGGTCTTTCCCACATGCTTCAGGTCCCTTCCCCAAGGACCGAGGGAGCCGGTTTGTCTTTCAAATGGTATCCCCAAGCAGCTTCTTTTCTGCCTCCCAGTTCAGAACAGCATTGCAGATGGGTCCCTGGAGATTGGGTTATTTTGCCTATAGGGCCTGTGCCTAGGGATTGATATGGGAACTTGGGACATGGGGAAACCTGTTTCCTCCCATTGGTTTTTACCTTGTGATCAAACTCATCTCTAGCCTGGCATTCCCAGAGTGTGGCAGGCAGGGCCAAAGCCCATCCAGAAGAGGTGCGATCATAACCT
>SJYA01000219.1:593881-619207 GCA_006410615.1 Neotragus moschatus
ATAACCTCATCAGGAGAAGACTGTGAACGAGGGGGAGGGAAGGGGGCAGAGGAGGGGAGGGGAGGGGAGACCGGAAAGAGGAGGAAATAGAGGGAATGACGGCGACCTCTTTCTTCCCCCACCACCATGCAAACTCCCCCAAGCACAGTAGCTGGAAACGTGGCTCTGATGCATAAATATAAAGATCTTCCTCTACTGCAGCGTTCCCCACTGGCGTTTCAGTTCAGTTCAGTTCAGTCGCTCAGTCGTGTCCGACTCTTTGCGACCCCATGAATCGCAGCACGCCAGGCCTCCCTGTCCATCACCAACTCCCGGAGTTCACCCAGACTCACATCCATAGAGTCAGTGATGCCATCCAGCCATCTCATCCTCAGTCATCCCCTTCTCCTCCTGCCCCCAATTCCTCTCAGCATCAGAGTCTTTTCCAATGAGTCAACTCTTCGCATGAGGTGGCCAAAGTAGTGGAGCTTCAGCTTTAGCATCATTCCTTCCAAAGAAATCCCAGGGCTGATCTCCTTCAGAATGGACTGGTTGGATCTCCTTGCAGGCCAAGGGACTCTCAAGAGTCTTCTCCAACACCACAGTTCAAAAGCATCAATTCTTCAGCGCTCAGCCTTCTTCACATCCAACTCTCACATCCATACATAACTACTGGAAAAACCATAGCCTTGACTAGACGGATCTTTGTCGGCAAAGTAATATCTCCACTTTTGAATATGCTTTATAGGTTGGTCATAACTTTTCTTCCAAGGAGTAAGCATCTTTTGATTTCAAGGGTGCAGTCACCATCTGCAGTGATTTTGGAGCCCCCCCAAATAAAGTCTGACACTGTTTCCACTGTTTCCCTGTCTATTTCCCATGAAGTGATGGGACCGGATGCCATGATCTTCGTTTTCTGAATGTTGAGCTTTAAGCTAACTTTTTCACTCTCCTCTTTCACTTTCTTCAAGAGGCTCTTTAGTTCCTCTTCACTTTCTTCCATAAGGGTGGTGTCATCTGCATATCTGAGGTTATTGATATTTCTCCCAGCAACCTTGATTCAAGGTTGTGTTTATTCTAGTCCAGCGTTTCTCATGATGTATTTTGCATATAAGTTAAATAAGATAAGCAGGGTGACAATATACAGCCTTGATGTACTCATTTTCCTATTTAGGACTGGGTAATTCTTTGCTGTGGGCACTGTTCTGTGCATGGAAGGATGTCTGGCAGCATCTCTGGCCTCTGTTCATGAGATTCGAGCAGCATCCATCTCCAGTTAAGACAATCAAAAACATCTCCAGATACTGCCAAGCATCCTCTTGGGGCAAAGTTGCCCTTAATGGAGAGCCACTACCAAATTACTAAAAACCCGCCAGTGACTTCTCTGCTGGGTTGCATTCTTGCTCCTAATTCTTCATCCATGCTTTAGCCATATGACTTTGTAGTCCCTCCCATTAGAGGCTGAGTGCACTTTCCCAGCCCAGTGATGCTGGGGTCCAGCCAGAGACTTGCTTGTGACTGAACGAGAGAGGGAGACAAGGGTGGCCGGGCCAAGACCAGACATTTAGGGCCGCCGCCTGCTGGAGTTGAAACCTCGTGCTTCCACCACCCAGCCTCTCAGAAAGATCATAGCCAGAGGTGCCCACTGGCTCCAGGAAGAGGAGGTGCACGCTTGGGGCAAGCCTGCAGCCCATCCGTGGCTGGTGGCAGGCCCAGCCAAGCTGAGGCTAGACTAGGCTGCCCCCAGACAACCCGCGGTGAGTGAGTGAGGATATGCAGTTGCTATGCTAAGCCACCAGACGGCGTGCTAGCGTGCTACGCAGTGTTATGTGGCAATAGCTGACTATTACAGCTTCATGTTGAAATCGGGAGAATCCTGAACTACTCACTCTGACTCATGAGGCTCTCCAGGATCTGGCCACTGCCCAACTCTCTTGGGGGTTGGGCGGGGGTGGAGTAAGCTCGCCAGGCTGAAGGAAAAGCAAGAAAAAAGACCCTGACATTGAGTGGCATGAGCTGTTTGTATTATATATTTGGGGACCTACAGATTATCATTACTGAATAAGGTAAGTCAGACAGAGAAAGGCAAATATATATATCACTGATACGTGAAATCTAAAAAACAGAAATGAACTTGTTTTGAAAACAGTAACAGACTCACAGACGTAGAAAACAAACTTACGGTTACCAAAAGGGAAAGGGAGGGAGGGATAAGTTAGGAGAAGGGAGTTGACAGTATTTGCCACACATATAAACAGACAGCAAAGACTTACTCTAGCGTACCACTGGGAGCTCCGCCCATGGCAAAGGTCATGAGCAAGGAGGCTCAGCATACGCAAAGGCAGGATCGAGCCTCAGGAGACCCCCTGTTCCCGAGCATCTGCCCCCAAAACCAGAGTCGCCGACTTTCCTGCTTTATGCTCTCACCTACACCTCTAACTTTACGGGAGGCTGTCCCTCACCACCTCTCTCGGAGAAGGAGTTAACTTGCAGCTCCAAGTTAATAAAAATTCCTGGGTGTGACAAGAGTGTTTCAACTTACAAACTCCTCTGAAGGTTCTCTAGCCTGCCTGAGCGGGTTCGTCCAGCCACATGTGATTGTTCACAGCCTCCCAACCGTGAGAGGCACGAGATGCTTTAAACTTTCTAAATACAGACTCTTTTGAGAAATTAGAAAATTATTAGTATAGTATAGTGGGTTGATTAGGAATTATATTGGTGAAGGGTTTTTCATTTATTGGCCAATGTTTGCTGCTAAATCTCCATATTCTCTGCCCTTATAATGAATATAACTAGCATATAGGAGAAATAAGTATTAACCTTTAAGATTAATCATGTTAAACCTTAGGCTAAGTAAATTCCTTTCTTAATTGTAACCCACTGCACCTTCACCACTCCAGGGAGGGGGGAGCCTGGTGGGCTGCCGTCTATGGGGTCTCACAGAGTTGGACACAACTGAAGTGACTTAGCAGCAGAAGCACCTTCACCCTATAGGAATGCAACTTTATCTAGTACCTTTGGAGGGTGGCACCTGGTTTAAGAAAATCACCCCTGGAAAAAAAATAATAAGTTTTCTGGTTGACTGACCGTTATCAGAAGAAAGAGCCATAAAATGTCAGCAGGCCTCATGGCCAGAGATGATGTAAAGCCACCTAAGACCTTTTGTATACATTTATATGAAGCACCTGATTTTAATAAAGGTCAGGTCTGCTGATCCTGTGTGACTTTGTATTTTATCCCTATGTATAATAAAAAGTATATAAGTGAACCTGAAAAATAAAGAAAATGGATCAGTTCCTGGAAAGACTGGTTTCCCCTGTGTCGTTCTTTCTTGTTTTCCGTTTTTCTGGCTGAATCCCCATCTGGAGCATGGAGGCTTACCATGTCTACTTACTTGCCCTGGCTTCTAAGACCCATGCAAGAGGGAGCCCAAGGTGGGGCACCCTCCACTATTCAAGCAGGTGCTGGTGGCCTACGTAGATGGTGCAAACCTCTTGTCTCGAGGTTTTATTGGTTTTCCACGTAAACCAAGTTATTCAGCCTCTTTTTCTCCACTAAATTTTCCTACTACACTATTCTTTCCTAATCTCTCTTTATATTTCTAATTAAATAGTTCTTTCTTAGGACGCCAACTCCATCTCCCCTTCAAATTACCCTGGATCCACCGGGGCTGGACTCCGGCAGCGCACAAGGAACAACGTTCAGTATCTTGCAATAATCTGTGGTGGAAAGACTCTTGAAATATACATGTAAGTTTGTATAACTGAATCGTTTTGCTATACACCTGAACTATTAATAACACAATAGTATAAATCAATTGTAAAAGGAAAAGTCCAAGATGGGGTCCTCAAGGGACAGAAATGCATCTAGTGTTCGGCAGAGATCAGATCTCCTTTGGGAGACCTGGTGGCTACGGTCCATAGAGTCGCAATGACTGAGAACCGACTGAAGCAGTTTAGCACCTATGCAGGCCTGTCTCAACCTGGTTTTCCACGGACAGAGGAGTGTGGTGGGCTGCAGTCCATGGGGTCTGTCCATGGGATTCTCCAGGCGAGACTACTGCAGTGGGTTGCCTTGCCCTCCTCCAGGGAATCTTCCCAGCCCAGGAATCAAGCCTGTATCTCTTATATCTCCTGCAATGGCAGCTGGGTCTGCTGCTGCTGCTGCTAAGTCGCTTCAGTTGTGTCCGACTCTGTGTGACCCCGTAGACGGCAGCCTATCAGGCTCCTCCGTCCCTGGGATTCTCCAGGCAAGAACACTGGAGTGGGTTGCCATTTCCTTCTCCAATGCATGAGAGTGAAAAGTGAAAGTGAAAGTTGCTCAGTCGTAGCCAACCCTTAGCGATCCCATGGACTGCAGCCCATCAGGCTCCTCCGTCCACGGGAGTTTCCAGGCAAGAGTACTGGAGTGAGGTGCCACTGCCTTCTCCGCAGCTGGGTCTAGTCAGAGTTAAAATCCAGGCCATTACGATGACAGATTCCAGGAGTATCTTTATCTCCCCCACCACAGATAATGATATTATTGAGTAAGCTCTTCTGGACCAGACACTAGGCTAAGTACTTGGCATCCNAGGTGCCACTGCCTTCTCCGCAGCTGGGTCTAGTCAGAGTTAAAATCCAGGCCATTACGATGACAGATTCCAGGAGTATCTTTATCTCCCCCACCACAGATAATGATATTATTGAGTAAGCTCTTCTGGACCAGACACTAGGCTAAGTACTTGGCATCCAGAATCAATCTTCCCATGCTAATGAGGGTAGTTCGATTATGCCCATTTTGCAGATGGGGAAATCAAGTTCTTACTTGCCTGAGCTCACACCAAGAGTGGTAATAGAGAGAGAATTCAACTCAGGTCTGCCTGACCCCAGAGCTCCAGCTCTCAAGCCACTGCCTGGCCTCCCCCTGACTAGCACTACACACCCAGCCACTTTCCAGAGCAAGTTTTCCCTCCAGGAAGCAGGAGAGATGTGCTGCCTTTCAAGCGCATGGCACCTTCGGGAGACAAGTGTCACTGCGCTGCCATCAGTCTTCAGTGACTTTCAAAGGCCTGCTGCACGCTCTCCAGGCTCCCAGCACCAGCGCCCTCTCCTTCAGCAGGGTGGGGGTGAGTGGCTGGCTTATCTGAGGACAGGTCTCTGGGTGCACATTATGGACAGACTCCAGGAGGAAGTTCAGGCTCTGCAGTCTTGTCCCATGGTTAACAGGCAACATCAGCAGAGTGAGGCAACAGAGGGCAGATAAGAGGTTGGTTTTGCAGGAGACTGGCTGGGGTGAAAGGGTCTCCAGGGGGGCCTTTGGGGTTTAGGGGAGCTTTAAAGGCTACATAAGTCTGGACTCCACCCCAACTTGGGATTTAAAGCTCAGGGCTGTATCTCTTCTAAGCTTTCTTCCATCCCCAGCTGGTTCCGATTTGCACCCCTGCTTAAGAACTTCTGTCCGGGAGGCTGTNTTTTTTCCTTGCCAACTCCGTCCTTGCTTCGAATTCCCTGGATCCACCGGGGCTGGACCCCGGCACCAACCCACTCCAGTATTCTTCCCTGGAGAATACCGTGGACAGAGGAGCCTGGCGGGCTACAGTTCATGGAGTCACTAAGAGTCGGACGTGACCGCGTCAGCTTAGCACACATGTACACTTAGAAATGGCTAACATGGTCGATTTCACGTTAGGCAGTTTTTACTGTAATTAGAAACTTAAAAGTGTACATTATAGTTGTATTTGATTTTTTTAATGCAAAAGCAGAAGAGGCTTTTAATTCCTACGGCCTGGATACTGTTTTTTGAACATTCCCAAGAAAGAAAGGTAATATGCACAATGATTAGAATACCCAAACTTTATAGAAAAGCATAAGTTATATCTATTTTTTAAAAAATTCACACTAAAAGGATCATTTTACACCAATCTGGATCTTGCTTTTTTCACTTAGCAATTGCTTGGAGATCTTTCTTAATCAACACACGCAGCTCCATCATTCTTTTCAAGTCCCACAATCATCAGACGAGTGTCCATTATTTGAGCCCTTATTCTAGGTCACNAAAAGCATAAGTTATATCTATTTTTTAAAAAATTCACACTAAAAGGATCATTTTACACCAATCTGGATCTTGCTTTTTTCACTTAGCAATTGCTTGGAGATCTTTCTTAATCAACACACGCAGCTCCATCATTCTTTTCAAGTCCCACAATCATCAGACGAGTGTCCATTATTTGAGCCCTTATTCTAGGTCACGTGTTATTCAAGTGACCAACATGTACTGACTGATTGAATCTCCCCAGACGTTCTGAAGCAGGTCCTACAATCACTGCATTTTATACAGAAATGGGCCCAGAGGTTCACTAGCTTGTCCAAGGTCATGGAGATGGTGAGTGACAGGGCAGAAATTGAAACCCAGAGACCTGGGCTCCAGAGCTGTGCTCACCTTGACCCAAGCAGCAAGTTCTTACACAAATAAGCTAGGCCTCCTGGCCAGTTCCTTCTTCATGGCAATTCTGGTCGTTCCCACTCTTTTGCTGTTGCAGATAATGCTGAGTAAATATTTCTGCCTGTGTGCAGCATACAGGGGTGTGTGTGTGTGTTTATCTTAAACCCCAATACAAGAAAAAGTCTGCAGGGTAAATTCCCAGCTCTGGAATGGATGAGTTGAAAGATCTGTGCGTTTCAAACTCTGATATTCGTGTCAGATCGCCTTCCAGAGACGTAGCATCTATTTACTCTCTCACCACTAATGGATGTG
Organism: Neotragus moschatus; assembly: GCA_006410615.1. Lineage (NCBI taxonomy): Eukaryota > Metazoa > Chordata > Mammalia > Artiodactyla > Bovidae > Neotragus > Neotragus moschatus. Next base: position 600,593 of record SJYA01000219.1, read on the forward strand.
CGGGCCGGCGAGCGTCTCCTTTCAAGTGTGCACCCGAGAACATTCTAGGAATATCTGAGCAGGCTCATAGCTTTCTTTCTAAGAGCTGGCTTCTTGCACTTCACCAATATCCTGGCTACCTTGGACCAGTGTGTCAGCGAGGGCCTGGACTTGGGGTGGGGTGTCACCCCAAAACCAGGACGGAGGGGAAACAGCATGAATGACAGAGGTCGGGACTCAGCCCTTGAACGCCGACGTGCCAGGCTCCGCGCTAAGCAGAGGCCGGGCCATTTCCGGTTTTCCTGGAAGAAGGCAGCTTGCCTTAGGGTAACCGCCCCCTGAGAGGATCCTGGCGACACCGCCCAAGGTTGCAGCCGTGCTGCCTGGGAGGAGACCTGGACTGGCGTCCCGGCTCTCCGGTTAACTTGCTGTGGGACCTGAGTCAGGGTCCCTTCCCCTGGGCCTCAGGCTCCCCATCTGTAAAATGAGAAGGAAGTACCCAGGGCCCTGTGACCCCTTTCCAGCCCCACCGTCATGTGATCCTGTGTCTCCGCACATGGGCCAGCATTGCCCGGAGGCCTCCTGCGGCTCACGTGTCTCTGTGGAGCACGGAGAGACCCACGCGCCCTGTAGCGGGGCTGCCTGGGCACAAAGCCCAGCTCAGTCGCCCTGGCTGTGCTGTTGTTGTTCAAGGTCTAAGGCACGGCCACCTCTTTGCAGCTCCAAAGACTGCGGCGCACCAGGCTGCTCTGGCCTCCACTATCTCCCGGAGTTTGCTCAAATTCAGGTCCATTGGGTCGCTGATGCCATCTATTAGCTGTGTGTCCTCCAGCAAATAACCTAATCTCTCTGACCCTCGGTTCCTTCATCTGAAAGAAAGAATAAAGTAGTTACGTGTTAGAGGCTTGGGGAGAAGAGAGAGAACCCATGTGAAGCGTCTGGCATGCAGCAAGCTCTGCTGTTGCTGCTACCAGTACCTTCCTTCCACTGGCACCCGGGGCGAGGAGGATGCTGGTAAAGGCTCCTCTTCTTGGCCTCCAGCTGCCTGGCTAAGCAAGGCACCTCACGCCTTGAAAGTCACCCCCAAACCCAGCCTCTGTGTGCCTGCCTGAGCATTTCCCAGAGGTGGGGAGACACATTTACAGTTGCTACTGACATTGGTAGAGAGGTCAGGGGCTCACAGGGAGTGGACACTGTAGGAAGCAAAGAGGCCGGTGGTTCCTGCCTCGATGTCCCCGTCTCTGGTCTGGGAAGGCGGCTGCTGGCGGAGAGGTGGAGAGGACCCCGTGGGGGCGCCCCTGCCCTGCTCTGGTGGGAAAGCAGGACTGGGGAGACCTGCACACCTAGGAGCAAAGTCTGGGTCTGGCACCACGTAGCCAGCTGTCCTTGGGCAAACAGCTGTGCTCTCCGAGCCTCAGTTTCTTCATCTCTAGAATGGGCACAGTAGTGGCATTGCCAAAGATAGTAGCAGCAGTTACACAAGCATGGTCTGCACATAGTAGGTGCTCAGTGGCCATCAGTGTGCTCTGCTCCCCTTCTTGAAGTCCAGGAAGCCCTGTGAGCAGAGCACCAGCTTGCGCACCAAGAGGCGGCAGGCAGCGGGGAGCGGGAGGCGCTGCCCCTTGCCCTGGTGGAGCTCTCGATCCGAGGGCCGCCCCAAACCCCGTGCACAGTGAGCTGGAAGCATTGGCCCTTGAGGTCGTTCCCTCCCATCCATTCCCGAGAGGCACCTGGGGCCTCGCTCCTCACAGAGTGGCCGTGGACCCGGAGCCCCAGCACCCTAGGATTCTGTAAGAAATACGCACCAGCGTCTGCTCTTTAACAAGGTCCCAGGGGCTTCACGGCCGCAGCCAAGTTTGAGAAGCGCTGGATGGATCCTCGTCCCCACGGTCCAGATTCACCTTTCCCCTGGAGCTGCTGTCTCCTGGGCCAAGAGGTCAACGAGAGAAGGACCAGGTGTGGTCACTGCAGACCCGCAGAGGAGGGAGGCGACGCTCCGGGAGGGGGCATCACTTGGAATGCAGGTGCTTCTTCTGGGATGGCAGCCTGCCTGCGCCCCCCCACCCGCCTGGTCCAGGGGGCCGCAGGTACAGGGGACCGTGTCATCACGCAGCGAGCAGCCCTGGGAGGTCAGACTGCAGGACAGAGCGTTTGCCTTCCCGCCAGCCTCCTCCCACTCCCCTGGCCCCGTGTTGGGGGCGAGCGGCGGAGACTGAGGCAGCTGGGCCAGCCAGCCGGTAACGAGGCAGATCCACCAAGCAGCTGCGGCCGAAGGCGCATTAAAGACGCTTGATCCCACTTTAATGACCTGCCAGCCTGGGCGCCCAAACGTGGCTCAGAAGCTGTGGAACAGAGGGCCATTTCTTATTATTTTAATAAAGAGCTTTTCATAACTGACTTCGGAGGTGCTATTAACACGCGCATGTTTAATAAGATGACATGGTAACAAGGGGGTTGTCTTGTTCCTCACGTGCCGAAGAGGCAGGAGCATCTGCGGGCACGTCCACACCCACACGGCAGCATGCACCACGCAGCTGGAGTGGCCCACAGGCCTGTGGGCAGGGCTGCCTGGGCACCTGTGGACACACGTGGGCGCATGCATGTTCTCACAGATGTACGCATGCCACACACGTGCGAGTGCACGAGCCTGCAGCGGGACCATGTGGGCCTGGTCATGGAAATGGCACAAACACACCCACATGACAAGAAAAGTTCACATCAGCGCACATATGCGACTTTCCAGTCCAGGGCACAGGAGGGAAAAACATATTTGAGCTGTGTCGACACGGACACATAGGAGCCCCTCCCAGGCGCCTCGCAGGGCAGTAGGGTGGGGCATGGGGTGCTGGGACCCCCTTCTCCCGCATGTGTGCCAAGCAGCCGCGGGTGAGTGGATCAGACCCAAGGAGGTGGTTAGGACGGAGGGCCAGGCTGGCAGGAGACGGGAGGTAAGCAGCTCCTGAATCTGCTGACTGGGTGCGGGGGTGGCTTCCAAAACACTGAGGCTGTGCACCCGCCATGTCCCGCCAGGCCAGCCCTTTTTCCAGTCCAGTGCAGGCATTAGCTGATTCCCCAGCCTCGGGGTGGAGTCGAGCACACGGTGAGGGGTGCAGAGCTCCACGACCACTCTGCAGTCAAGGAAAATGCTCCATGGAGAGGACGCGTGAGTGGCTGGGAGTCAGGGCTGGGGACTGTGTGTCCATCCCGCTAAGAGCAGAGGTGGGGGCGGACGTGGGGCGGGAGGGCTCAGGGTTCACAGGGGAAAGGAAGAAGAAGAAGGGGAAAGAGAGGTGCTGTGTGCCCCGCGGGGGTTGGGCTGAGCCAGGGGCCGGTGGGAGGCGGGGTTCACACCCACTGTCGAGCCTGAGGCCCACTCACTCTGGGAGGAAGGGAAGGTCCGGGGGCCGTTTTCTCGAGCGAGGTCTGGGAGGTTGCGCCCCAAGTGATGCTGCGGAGCCGCCGGCCCCCCCGCCCCCCCGGGCCTGCGGGCTCCAGGGGAGGCGTGAGCCCTCTGGGGCTCGCAGGGCAGCCCCACGCCTTCCGGCCGCTGCCCTCGCTCCTCTTGCCCCCTTGCGGGCAGAGCCCGAGAGCCATGGGTCAGCAGCTTCCTTACCATGCCCCCATGCCTGGCGACTGGCAACGAGACACCTGTCAGCCCTTTCATCCCCAGGCCTCTGTGCGGAACAGATGAGAGGAGCTCTTGGCAGCGTCGCAGAGTGCGGGTAAAGAGCAGAGCGGCGGGGGCGAGCGGGGGGCGGAGTAGATCCGCATGCCGCTGAACGCTGGGCGTCTGCAGGGGTCCCTCCGCTCGCCGTTTTAATTCTGGCCTCTCTGCTCAATGCGCTTTCTGGAGCCGTCATCGAGCGAGCTCCCCGAAGGAGACGTCGACAGAGCCGGGAAAGACAAAACCACGGATCCGCTGCCTTCTCGGGGCTGGGAGGGGGTGGCAGGCGGCTGGGGAGTGATCGACATTCTAGCAGCTGCAGCCAGTGGGGCGCTGGGCAGCCCAGGTCCGGACAAAGAGCCCAGATCCCTCTTCCCACCCCATCTTGGCCTCCTCCCCAGAGGCGGGTGGGAGGATTTCTTGGACCTTGTTCAAAGTCGGCCTCACACCTGCTGAGCCCTCCGAAAGGTCAGAGGCTCCTTCCCGCCAGGGTGAGCTTGGGCCTTGAGCTTTAAAGGGGAGAGCAAGAGGCTCCTGGGGGCTGTGTGGAGCTGAGGAAGGTGGGGGAGGCATTTGGTTGGGGACAGCGGGGGCCCAGGCCTGCCTACTGAGACCAGCTAGGCAAGCAGAGCACCGCGGTCGCCAGCTCTGGCCTCAGCTGCCGCGGCTCACACCCTGACCTGCTTTTCCAGCCCTTCAACAGCCACGTGCGGTGGCCGCCCCTCCATGGACTGAGGCCAGTGATGACAATGGGCATCTCTTGAGTGCCGCTCCTGGACCCCTGCTGTTGCCCACTGCTCTGATCTGCGCCCCCTCCCCTCAGCCCAGCTTGGCCAGCTCAGCAGGTTGCAGAGGAAATGAAACAATGGTCAGAGACGAGTTTGTCTACTGCAGGGGCCGCACAATGTGACTATTTTAATTACTACTAGGAGGGAAGTACTTTTGTTGCCAACACGATGGAGACATAAGTACCTGATCTGAGTATGTAATTTCTGCCAGGTTTGCATAGGTGAAGTCGTTTGCGTAGAAATTTTACGTCATCTATTCAAGGACCCTGAAGGGGAAGCATTAGGACCTTCATTTTATAGATGGGGAAGCCGAGTCTCAGTTAAGTGACTTGCTCAAGGCCACCCACAGTAAGTGGCTGGGTCTGGATTGCAGCTACGGCTACCCGACCCAGCTACACATTCTCTGTCTTCCCTCGGCCTGTGGAGTAGTTTACCCCTCTTCTTATCCCCCTTTCCCTGTCTCCCTGTGAAAGTCCTTTCTGCTGGTCATCTGTCCCCAGCTTTGCACCAGCGCAGGGACCTCTGAGTGTTCCTGGACCTTCGGTCACTCGCTATGACACCCCTTTCCCCAGGGACTCTGAAGTTCTCTCTGTAGGGCACGGGAAGACGGACAGCAGCTGATGGTGTGTCTCAACGGCCCCAGAGAGGGGGACCTCAGGCTCTGCATGCAGAGAGCCTGCCACAAATANCCCTGTGAAAGTCCTTTCTGCTGGTCATCTGTCCCCAGCTTTGCACCAGCGCAGGGACCTCTGAGTGTTCTTGGACCTTCGGTCACTCGCTATGACACCCCTTTCCCCCAGGGACTCTGAAGTTCTCTCTGTAGGGCACGGGAAGACGGACAGCAGCTGATGGCTGTGTCTCAACGGCCCCAGAGAGGGGGACCTCAGGCTCTGCGTGCAGAGAGCCTGCCACAAACACTGAGTGTGGATTTAGAAACTCAGCTGAGAGCGGGCAGAGATGCTAGCCCAGGAGACTCCCGGGAGCTGGGGTGTGGAGAGGACAGGGTCTTTTCTGGGTGTTTGAGGCTGACAGGAGGAAGGGCCTGTGACACAGCCCCCGGAAAGTGGGCGAGGCCCTTGCAGCAGCAGGGACCCCATCTCCTGCCCTGTTGTCAGCTGCAGTCTGGGAAGTGGGCCCCTGCAGCCACCTCCAAACGTGGGATCAGCCTCCATCATCCATCCCGGGAGGCTGAGGGTGNGTGGAGAGGGCAGGGTCTTTTCTGGGTGTTTGAGGCTGACAGGAGGAAGGGCCTGTGACACAGCCCCCGGAAAGTGGGCGAGGCCCTTGCAGCAGCAGGGACCCCATCTCCTGCCCTGTTGTCAGCTGCAGTCTGGGAAGTGGGCCCCTGCAGCCACCTCCAAACGTGGGATCAGCCTCCATCATCCATCCCTGGAGGCTGAGGGTGACATGGGAGACTTCCCAGAACCCGTACATGGGAGTCAGCCTAAGAGGAGACCAGTCCCCATCTTATCACCCATCAGTGGTGTGATTCTGGTGAGTAGTTTCCTCAGACTGAGCCCATTTGGGGCCAGATTTTTCCTATCTGTAAAATAGGGATAATAAGATTCATCCCATAGATATTACAAAGATTAAGCGTGCACAGTCAAGCACAGCGTGAAGTAAGTGATATCGCCTGATACAGGCACAGAGTTAGTTCAGCTGAGGTTCCCAGACACACACCTGCTAGTCACTGTGATATCTTTGAGAACAGGGTGAAGAAGAAGAGGGGGACATTTGGGGCCACCAAGAATGGGATGAACTAACTTGGGTCACGAGCAGTGGGCAGGCGGCGGACAGAGGCTGGCCGACCACTGGGTAAGGAGACTTGGAGGGATTCTGCGTGGGCAGGGAGGTGAATTGGATGGCTTCTGAAACCCCACCTGTCTTCACAGCTCTGTCTTGCCTGGGTCACTCTGCTCTCCCCTGACTCTTAGCTAGCGAATGTCAGTGTCTGCTCAGCTGGCTTGGGTTGGATCAAATTGAGGACTGGGCCCACTCTGCAAGGCTCCACGGCACAGCTGTGTCGTAGCGGGGGCTCAGCAAGGACTCTGAACGGCGATGACGAGGAAAGATTGGCAGCAAAGCCCGAGGCTGAGCAGTGCAGAACTGCCAGTGACAAGAAGCAGCTCTTCCAGGTTAGTGTGAGGCTGATGCGTTGGACACTCTGCCAGGCTGCTGGCACTGGGCTGAGGGCCGGGGCTCCAAGATGAGCACTGCTGGGTGCCTGCCTGGGCCAGTGGGGGCCAGTTCAAGGTGGTAAGGTTGTCAGAGGTCGATATGGGCCACTACAGGGCCAGAGGAGGGGCCAGCGCAGAGGAGATGAGCCCTGAGACAATCCTCCCAAATAAAGAAGTTAGAAGGAGCGATGGCTGAGAGAGATAAGATATTCCAAATAGAAGGAGGCGGGGGGGGGATATCTCTCTCTCTCTCTCTCTCTCTCTCTCTCTCTCTCTCTCTCAAAAGTGGTCAACTGGTCTACCGAGCTATTTTGTTCCCCGTGATATTTCAGCACTGTGTACAATGCTTGGCAATAGGGGGTCCTCAATAGACACTCTTCAAATGAATGATAAAGCCAGGGCTTACATATTACTTATTAATTTAGCTTACACATAGCCCTACGAGGCAGGCACTATTATTACTTTGTAGATGGGAAATAGAGGCAGGGAGACACTAGCAACTTGCTCAAAGTCAAGTGACTTGAAGGAGCGAATAATCAGCAGAGCTGGGATTCAAGCCTGAAAGGTCCTACCAGAGTGAAGCCCTACTGTGCTCCCTGAATGCTGAGCAGCACACTGTGCAGGGGCCACACACAGGCGTATGCTAGTTCCTGCTGTTGCTGCCAAGTCGCTTCCGTCGTGTCCGACTATGTAGCCCCATAGATGGCAGCCCACCAGGCTCCCCCGTCCCTGGGACTCTCCAGGCAAGAACACTGCAGTGGGCTGCCATTGCCTTCTCCAGCTAGTTTGCTTGGGCTGCCCTAAAGGAGTATCACAGATTGAGTGGTGTAAATGGCAGAAATGTATCTTCTCACNTGCAGGGGCCACACACAGGCGTATGCTAGTTCCTGCTGTTGCTGCCAAGTCGCTTCCGTCGTGTCCGACTGTGTGGCCCCATAGACGGCAGCCCACCAGGCTCCCCCGTCCCTGGGACTCTCCAGGAAAGAACACTGCAGTGGGCTGCCATTGCCTTCTCCGGCTAGTTTGCTTGGGCTGCCCTAAAGGAGTATCACAGATTGAGTGGCGTAAATGGCAGAAATGTATCTTCTCACACTTTTGGAGGCTAGCAGTCTGAGTCAGGGTGTTGGAAGTTTGGCTTCTTCCGAGGCCTCTCTTCTTGGCTCGTGGATGGCCACCTTCTTCCTGAATCTTCACATGGTCTTCCCCCCTGTGTGTGTCTGTGTTCAAGTTTTCTCTTCCTACAAGGACACCAGTTGATTTGGAGTAGCGTTCATGCTAATGATCTCATTTTAACTTTAGTGCCTCTTTAAAGACCTTGTCTTCAAGTAAAGCCACATTCCGAGGCACTGGGGTTGTTAGGATTTCAACACCTGAATTTGGTTGCAGGGAACAATGCAACCCATAAGAGGTTCATGGCATAGGTGGGGGATGAGGCTAGAGTTGGAGGGATGGGAAGGATTCAAACCCTGCTGAGTCTTTGCAGGAAAATATACATCCAGTTTCATCTGGAGACGTGGGCCAGAACCTAAGCAGGACAACTAAGCCATTACATGCTCTCAGACTCTTTGCTACAAGGATTACTTCAGTGGGACAAAAGCCATAGGATCAAAGGTTCCACTTTGCAACTGAAAAGCAGGAAGAAGCGATAACAGTACAACATCACCATCTTGCAGTTCCATACCTTTGCTTTGGTCTGGGACACACGGATGGCTCCTTTTTAACTGCAGCACAGTCGCATTTGAAGATCTAGCAGGGTTAACTAGAACACTGTAAAATTAACCAAACCACTCCCCGCACCAAACTAAATTGATAAATGGTGCAGTTAAACCAGAAGGCGCCGCTAATTACAAAGCAAGGAGAGAAGCAATCGAAAATCACAGCGTACTCAGGCCCACCCTGCTGACTCGCTGATAACAGGGCATCCCTCCCCTCTGACTTGGGGGGTGGACACCGCCTGCTTGAGCACGCGCACAGTGGGAGCTGCGTGAGGCAGCCAGAGCCCTTCAGAGACAGACGCGTCTCGGGCCTGAGTTGGTGACCTCTGTTAATCACTTACCGCGTAGGTTAATAATGAATAGGGCTCAGTCTGAAGTCAAAACAAAAGCCGCGGAAACCCGAGCCACTGGCCTGGAAGGATGAAAGGAAAAATCTGCATTACAAATTCATCTCTGGCCCATCAACTGACCCTCAAGGTCCAACCCCCCCCCCCCACGCCCCGTGAGCTACAAACAGGACTCTGAAAATTTCCTCTTGTAGAGAAATAGCTCAGATTCACCACTCGCTGACCTGCACCCTGGGGCTGTATAATGTAATATGGGTCCTGATACAAACTCAGATTCACCACTCGCTGACCTGCACCCAGGGCTGTACAATGTAATTTGGGTCCTGATACAAACTCAGATTCACCACTCGCTGACCTGCACCCAGGGCTGTACAATGTAATATGGGTCCTGATACAAACGAAAGGTATTGAAACACATCCTCAGGGAGAGGTATAAGCGCTTTCTAAATCCATATTTTAAATCCCAAAGAAATTGAGTGACAACCTTCAACAGTCTGTATGCCAGCAGAAAGAGTTGTAGACAGAGAGAGAAGGCCCGAGGTCCACTTATCTGTGCAGACCCGGCTCAGTGACAAATGAATGTTTTAATCGTCTCTTACCTACAAATGTGCTCGTGTATACAAGGCACGGCGGAGAGTCTTCAGGGTCTGTGCGCCTATGGATCTTCTGTTACTTGTTCTGATTCCTTTCCCCACCCCTCCCTGCATTAGTTAGTTACTGCTATGTAACAAGTCATCTCAAAACGCAGCAGCTTCAGCCAGCATGTTTTTAATACATCAGTTTCTGTGGGTCAGGAAGCCGGGTGCAGCTCAGACAGGGCCCCCAGCTGAGAAGGTCAGGTGGGGCTGCCGTGTCACCGTGAGGCTCAGCGGGGGATGGACCTGTGTCTGAGCTGACACCGGCGGTCACGGTCAGGATTCCGTTCCCCACAGGTCTTTGGACTGAGAGTCCCAGTGTCTCAGGAGCTATTGCCTGGGGGCCTCCCTCACTTCCTTGCCACGCGGGCCTCTCTTTAGGGCAGCTCTCGACAGAGCAGCTGGCCTCATCAGAGTGGGCAGGGAGGGGCCGGAGAAAGTGCTTGCGAGGCAGAGGTCACAGTCTTCTGAGCCTGACCTCCGAAGCGACACCTCTCACGTTCGCCCTGCTCTCCCTCTAAGAGGTAGGCACTGGATCCAGCCCACAGTCAAGGGGAGGAGGTTACGCCAGGTTGCGGAAGCAGAAGATGGGGCCATTGCGGACCGTTTTAACCACCCTGATTTTCAAAATGAAATTTTATTTATTCATTTATTTTGGCTGCATGTGGGATCTTAGTCCCTGGACCGGGGGTCTAACCCGTCACTACGCCTGCGGTGGAAGCATGGAGTCTTTACCCATGGACTGCAAGGTACGTCCCTCACTGGGAACCGTTTTAGAAGCAACCAACTCACACTGAACTCTTGGCCCCATGGGTCACTGGAGACCACAGTTTTCCTTCCTAGACTTCTGCAAGAAAGGGCTTGAGAAGCGGGAAGCAGAGACATGGACGAAAGTGATGTAGGTCAGCCAAGCAAACTGCCTGGGATGGGGGCCCTAGGAGAAGGAGGGAGGGATCGGACACAGACGGAGCCCTGCTGCTGTTCCCGGGACCGTGACAGCCAGTTACCCTGCGGGCGCTGCCTCTTCACACCAGGGAACCTGGGAGAAATGACAGGGCTTGACGCACATTCGAGGGGACCCTTTCCAATGCTTCACGAGGTCTCTTGGCCCCAAATCCTCCAACTCCAAACAACCACCTCAGGGAGAGAAAAGACAAAAATAAAAAAAGGAACTCCTAAAGCTTCTCTAAGAAGGTTAAGGGGGGGTTCTCTCCACCCCATCGGGGGGTGCCACTTTCTTGCTGTGGCAAGCTGGGGATAAGGTGGACGCTTTCTGGCATGTGGAAGAGAAAGTGGTACACGTCTCAGTGGTCCTGCCTCTTTTCTTGCCTTGGACCAGTGGCATNTGGGGTATGAGTTCAGGAGATAAGAGGCCAGAGCTCAGCATCCTTTGCCCCCACTGTGGCCTCAACTGTGACCCTCAGAGAGCTCTCAGCACTCCAGAATCCATTCTCTACCTGGGCACGTCCCCCCCAGAGCCTTTGATTTCTCTCTCTGACTCTGGGGACCTGGCAGATGAAAGTCATTCTCTGTGTCTGTCTCTGCCTGATGAAGGCAGGCTGGACCCAGGTTTGGAGACAGCCTCCCAGCCCCCTTGAGGACCCCAGGCTCACTCCCACCAGCATCACCACGGGGCTGCTTAGAGGCCTACCCCGTGGGCTGGTGGCACATCCTCCCGCCCCAGTGTCCCGGCCATCCCTAGTGGCCGGTGGTCAACCCACAGACTGTGGCTCCCCCGTGGCCACAAGAAGAAAGGTGCCTGATTCAAAGCTGGGGCCCTCTGCTCCNACGGGGCTGCTTAGAGGCCTACCCCGTGGGCTGGTGGCACATCCTCCCGCCCCAGTGTCCCGGCCATCCCTAGTGGCCGGTGGTCAACCCACAGACTGTGGCTCCCCCGTGGCCACAAGAAGAAAGGTGCCTGATTCAAAGCTGGGGCCCTCTGCTCCCTAGACTGTAGCCACGCACACGTTCCTCAACCGCGATGAGTGCTGGCTTCCTCATCAATAAAGAGGAGTGACCCACCGCCTCTGAAAGTGCCCTTGTTACGTCCAAACGCCAAAGCACATGTGGGCGTCCAGCCCCGCAGGTCAGCAGATGCTGCCTCCCTCCTCCTCTCCACCATGACTGAGGAGGCCTGCGAGCCTCAAGCAGCCGACGCCTGTGTTACGTCAGACTCGCTCTTGTTCCTTCACTCACCTGCTCCAAATGAACGGCTGGGGAGGAATTACGATAAGCTTCCTGCAGTTGTATATCACAGTTCTGCCAGCCCATTGCAAATTCTTCATGGCTTTTGTTCTTTCAAAAAGACCGGGGAGGCTGACAGGGCAGGCATGATTAACCCCACTTTTATAGACACTGACACTGAGACCTAGAAGGAGCAAGAAGGGGCTTTGGTCAAGGTCACACCAGCTGGTAAACAGCGAGGTTAAGGAGAGATCTTAGATCTGCTCTCGTTTTAAAAATTTCTGTTCTGAAAAGTTTGCCCAGGCACCCTCTGGGTCTCAGGAGCCCACGAGGGCCCCGTTCCAAGGAGAACAGGCCCAGCGGCGCCGGGGAGAGCAGCAGCTTCGGATCTCACGGAGCCTGGGCCCTGGCTGAGCTAATTGCCATGCTCCCTCACACTCACACCGAGCCTGCCTTCCAGAGAGACCCTAAAGTGCCTCTGAGCTCCTCGTACATATTTATACGCCTGCGTGCGCGATAAAAATAAACCCACTTCACCCAGCGCTGAAATGCAGCCACTCGCGGTGTGGAACATGAGGCTTATCGAACAGCGGCAAGGAAAGCTCTCTGGACGAGGCTGCTGTCCCTCCTGACACTGCAAGGGGCAGCTGGCAGGAGCTGGGATTTAATTATCTTGATAAGTAAGCGTTAGACTGGGAAGCAGGAGACGAGTGGTCCCCAGGCACCCAGGACACCTTCGATCCTCTCTGGGATGGAGAGCTCGTCCTGCCCAAGGAGACAACTCTCTACAGAGCAGTGTGGGCCCCTTCACACACACCCCTGAGCCGCACTCCCCGAGAGCCGGCCTGCAGGTCTCACGGACTTACTCAACTCCTCCTGGGCCCCGTAGTCCATCAGGCACCACTTCTGCCCCTGAGGGAAGGTGTCAGGAGGCTTCAGTGGTCTCACTTGTCTTGGAACAACAGCCAGCAGCTCTGTCTGGGTCCATTCAAGGCAGCCCTANAGCCGGCCTGCAGGTCTCACGGACTTACTCAACTCCTCCTGGGCCCCGTAGTCCATCAGGCACCACTTCTGCCCCTGAGGGAAGGTGTCAGGAGGCTTCAGTGGTCTCACTTGTCTTGGAACAACAGCCAGCAGCTCTGTCTGGGTCCATTCAAGGCAGCCCTAAGTTAAGGCCGTCATTCTGGAGAGGCTGAGCGTCTTTTCTAGACACGCCAGTTTTTCGGTGGTACCTTGGCTCTGGTCTGACTGCTGATGCTGAACCTTGCTCTAAATGTCTGGCTCTCTGCATCCCTTTCTCCCTCCGTCCTTCCTTTTCTTCACCTCCCTGTGCTTTGCCCATCTCACCACCATACTCCTAACCCCCTGGGGCAAACAGAGAAAGTGTCTAAGGCAGACTCCCAGAATTAACGATAGCTAAAGCTGAGCCCTGGGGCGTGAGTAAGAGCCAGCCAGCCTAAAGCACGTGCATGGCACGTGGGGGCAGGGTAAGGCAGAGGGGAGTGAACAAGACAGGGAGGCTGGAGGGGCGTTTCAGGCAGAGGGAACAGCATGTATAAACGCCTAGAATCAAGAGAGCTCTTAACGGGCACAGCGGCCCCAGAGGTGGGTCCAGTGTGGCGATAAGACCCTCGCCAGCTGTTCCCAGTGCAGTGGCTCTGGCCTTCTGGCCGTGGAGTCAGTGGAGGGTTTTCAGGAGGCCATCCTGACCTGGCTGTGGTCCCTGGTGTGCCCAGGGCACCTGCAAAGGGTGAGCGGGCCGTGCTTTACGTGCAGGCTCAGGTCCACGGAGCTGCCCAGGGGACGGTTCTGAGACGCTCCTTCCTTCCGTGAGAGCCTGAAGGGGTGAGGACTGGGGGCACAGCAGGAGCTGGGGGGCCCGGGGAGCCATCTCGGAAGGAGGAGCTAAGTGAGCAGGCAGGCGGGGGCAGGACCCTGACAGCAGAGAGGCCAGGTGGGCAGACGCAGGCAGGCAGCCCTGACATTAGCATTCAGACCTCCTGCTGGGGAGCCAAAGCCTGCTGACCGTGAGCCCCTTAAGGGCACGAACTCGCTCCTTCTGCTCCCCTGGCACCCAGATCAGCACCTGATCCAGGGGAAAAGACCTCCTCAACGCCCTTAGAGGAGGTGGGCACCTACTGGAAGCCTTTATTTAGGGCTGGGGCATCTGCTTTGCCCATGGCACAGGAAGGGAGAGAGAAAGCGAGGAAGGTGGGAGTAGCCTCAGGCCCAGGCGAGACGTCCTCTGTCAGGGGCCGTGGGGAACCAGGCTGGCCTTCTGCCTCTTAGAAACGGGAGCTCGAAGCCCAGAGAAACGGAATTGTCTCCCTGTAGTATAAGCTGAATTGAGATTTTCCTCACATGTTTCAAGGACCTAGAAACTCAAGAGAGGAAGCAGACTGCCAGTGGGAGGAGGGAACTGTCAGGCCTCACCAGATGCCTTTTGTGATTGACTAGAGCATTTCCACTACAGACACCGTTTTACTCCCCGCCGAACAGCTGACCTGGTTAGCTGGGTCTTCCTTTTTTGTTTCCTGGCCCCTCCAGTAACTGTGACTCCGGCTTTGAGTAGAGTGGTCCTGGAGGTGCCAAGGAGCAGCGTGAAGTGTGCCCTGAGCTTCCATTATGATCTGGGGAGGCGAGACACACAGGTGAGCTGACTGAAGAGAAGATTGTTCCCTGTGTTGTGAAGACTACACACACCTCAGATAGNGTCCCGGCCGAACAGCTGACCTGGTTAGCTGGGTCTTCCTTTTTTGTTTCCTGGCCCCTCCAGTAACTGTGACTCTGGCTTTGAGCAGAGTGGTCCTGGAGGTGCCAAGGAGCAGTGTGAAATGTGCCCTGAGCTTCCATTATGACCTGGGGAGGCAAGACACACAGGTGAGCTGACTGAAGAGAAGATTGTTCCCTGTGTTGTGAAGACTACACACACCTCAGATAGTGAGCGTGCAGTGAGCTGACAATCTTGCTTTGGGTCTCAATTTTCTCATCTGCAGTATTATGGACCCATCACACAATTGTGACTAACTAAGGACTTTATGTATATATGTTTGTGACGTCATGCCTCAGTGCGAATATGCTAAAGCTTAATGGACTCTTGAAATGGGAAGCTGGTTTGTTTTACATAATGTAGACCCTCACACCTAAAGGGTTGTAAAAATAGAACAAATCACATATTGCATGTCGCCACCTGTTGTCTCTGGGTGGCATTGCAGTTCGGCGAGGAAAGCAGGAAATTCTGCTCTTAAAGTCCCAGGCGGGACTTGACAAGGATGGAGACCAGAGCCCAAAGCCAGGAATAAACACTGACGTCGGGGAGCAGCGCCATGAAAGGTGAGTGAATTGCAGGTCCTGCTCACATGGACCTTTTCCTTTGGCTTGTGGCCAGGGCAACTGTCTGCTGAGTGCCTTGAGGTCATGAGCCTGGAGGCGCAGGCCCTGGCCCTCTGCCCTGCAAAGTGAAGGAGGCTAAGGATGGAAAGAGGGNCACAATGATGGAGACCAGAGCCCAAAGCCAGGAATAAACACTGACGTTGGGGAGCGCCATGAAAGGTGAGTGAATTACAGATCCTGCTCACATGGACCTTTTCCTTTGGCTTGTGGCCAGGGCAACTGTCTGCTGAGTGCCTTGAGATCATGAGCCTGGAGGCGCAGGCCCTGGCCCTCTGCCCTGCAAAGTGAAGGAGGCTAAGGATGGAAAGAGGGAAACAGAGCCTGGGGTAGTGACAGGACCCTGCTGCTTCTCACAGAGGATGATCGCTACGGTTAGTATCTACTGAATGCTTGCCTCATTTGAAACTCTGTCTCACTTAATCAGCGCGAGAGGTGACTTTCTCTTGCCCTCATTTTGCAGACCAGGAAACGCAAGCGCAGGGAGGTGAAACAATTCGGGTTCTCACGGTAAGCCCTCTCTTCCTTCCTTCTAGCCTCTCCCTCCCTCCCCTCTCTCCAGCGGTTATTCTCCTGAGTGCTGTAGACGGGATTTGGGTCCAGGCAGGCCAACTCCAGAGCTCATGCTTTCCCTCCTGTTCCTGTTACCTCTGTTTCCACCTTCTAACTGTGACTAATGCCTGTTAGCCCAAGCCTCTTATTTTCAGCGAATCCGATGATATAGGAGCAAGTGCAAATCTTTCTGACACTTTCTAATCTTGACTCATCCATCCACGCCTCCATCCGTGTGCTCATCCACCCATCAACCCTTTCTCTAATCCATCTGTCTGCACACCCACCCACCATCGCCCACCCACCCTACTTTCCATTTTTCCATCTGTTCCTCCACCCCCATCATCCACCCGCACTCTCCCGGCCCACTCATCCATCTATCCAGCCTATATGCTCACATCCATACATCTGTCCATCAGCCATCCATCTATCCTTCTCCCACCCATCCATCTTTCCGTTCAGCCATTCTTCCGACCATCCAACACTTTCTTGAGCAGCTACTACCGCCTGGCACAAGGAATAAAGAAGTAAGTCAGATGTGGTTCTTCTCTTCATGCTGCCTCTTACAGTCTCAGAAATATATAAAAGCAACGTGACCTCAGGTAAAGGGCCTCACCCATCTCTGTCTCTTTGTCTATTCTGTGGAGTGGAAAACGGAGCCTTCCTCTCAGGGTATTGAAGAGGATTCAATGAGTTAGTACAAGCGAAATATTTCAAAAAGTGCCTAATGCGTAGTAAGCACTCAACGTGCCATCAGCCGTCAGTGGCTATTGCTCTTATCACGGTCTCTGTCATCACCATCACCCCTATTGCAACTACCATGACAATTCAGGGAGAGATCAGAAGACATGTCCACGGTCGGAGCTGCTCCTGCAACCATCCCATAATCTACAAAACTCCTGACGTGAAATATGTCTAGGTATTTATGCAAAGAGGGCTCTGGAGCCAAACAGATCTGAATTTCAAGTAAATAAAACCAAAAACTCGGTAGGATTTCTCATAGCCTTTTAAAAGGCTCCTGTGAACTGTAAATCTCCAAGATGTGGGGGATGAGCTAACACGCAGCGTTTCTCAAAGATACTGAACCTCTGAACCCTCTTTCAAGGCATCTTTATTACAAACTGGCAGAACAAGTGGTGAGTGGGACCCAGTTTAGGGAACGCTCGTCTCCGGGGCCAGTCTGCCCGTCTCCCCCCNTGAGCTAACACGCAGCGTTTCTCAAAGATAACCTCTGAACCCTCTTTCAAGGCATCTTTATTACAAACTGGCAGAACAAGTGGTGAGTGGGACCCAGTTTAGGGAACGCTCGTCTCCGGGGCCAGTCTGCCTGTCTCCCCCCACCCACCCCTCCACCGGTCGCCAGGACTTAACTTCCTGTCCTGACTCCTTCACACGTCGTCCAGATTCTTGCTCCAGACCTGCGATGCTGAGGTTCATTCAGCACCCACAGACTCAGAATCCCCCCAGAAAGCCTGCCAGGCTCCCCCTGGGGAGAGACCTGCTGGAGCTGGAGGTGGAGTCCAGGTGGGGCAGAGGTCCATTAAGGACGCAGCTTCGGACTAAACTCCAAGCAGCCAACTCTGTATCGACTTGGGTCACTGATGTTAACGTGTCACTTTCAGCTGCTTTTAATTTAAACAAACAGTAAAAAAAACTTGGTCTTNTTGGTTAGAGGGTGGGGGCAGGAGTGGGGCACCCCCCTCCTTTCCCCAGAATAGGCAGAACCGGAAAGGCTGGTCAGGGGTAAGGATGGCAACTAGATGCAGAAGGGTTTAGTGGGGAAACCTCGCTGCGTCAGGATCCCACCGAGCGAGGTCCCAGAACCTGCGAGCCGCGGTTCTTGGGGCTGCGGAGACCTGAGCGGGTGTCCTGGCTCCTCCGCCCCCCGCCCACCACTGCAGCTGGCAGGAGGCTGGGGCGAGCGCCTCTGGGCGAGGGGAGCCGGCTTGGCCTCTGAGCTCCGCTGCCCAGCGAGAAGGGCGAGCGCCGACCCGAATCGCAGATGGGCAACTTTCCGAGCGTGCGGGGCGGGCGGAGCCATCCCTTCGCTGCAGAGGAGATGAGAGCGCNCTGCAGCTGGCAGGAGGCTGGGGCGAGCGCCTCTGGGCGAGGGGAGCCGGCTTGGCCTCTGAGCTCCGCTGCCCAGCGAGAAGGGCGAGCGCCGACCCGAATCGCAGATGGGGAACTTTCCGAGCGTGGGGGGCGGGCGGAACCATCCCTTCGCTGCAGAGGAGATGAGAGCGCGCGGGGCGCAATCAGTTCTTTGGTTCTCGGAGTCAGCGCCCGCCCAGGGCGGGGGTACCAGAAGGATCGGTACGCGCTGTAACAGGCCGTCTGGCCGGGGGAGGGCGCCCTTCCTGGACGTGACCGAGAGCGGCGCACCTGGCTCTTGGCAGGGCCCGGCCGCCCGCCAGCGCCTGCGTCGGAGGACCGACCAGCCCGGAGGGTAGGGTCCAGGGCAGGCATCCGGAGACATGCCTGCCCAGCGCGGGGGCGACGGCGGCCACTGCTAGGCACGGCCCGTGCGCCGAGGCCGGTTCTGCACCGACAGCTCGCGGCGCACAGGGACTCCACTTTGGAGAGGCAGGTCTGCGCCCCGGGAGGGGAAGGCAGCTGGCGGTACACAGGACCGGCCGGGCGGGCTGAGGGCTCCTGCCCCTGACCCCCACTCCCCGATATCTGCCTCTCCAAGAGGAAAAACCCACACGGATTCTACGTCCTCAGGCCCCGTTTAACCTGGCCTGGGCACTTCTGGGAGGGCAACCCAGCACTCGTGCCCGGGCACTGGCCCAGGATACAGAGGGCCCCGGGGACTGGGAGCGCAGGGAGAACGGCGGTTCACAGACCTGCCTCCTCTTTCGGTCGCGGGAAAGTCTCCGCGAAGGGCAGCGGGGGGCAGGCTGAGGTAGGGCGCGCTAGAGACCCCAGACCTTCCACTTCCACTGGACGCCCTTCCACTTCTCTCTCGGCAGCAGCGTGTCAAGGGGTGGGTGGGATGAGGGGGCTGATCGGCTAGGCCGGAGCTGCCGCCGCACCGGGACTGCAGGGCTGCGCGCGCGCAAGCTGGTGTGCCGCCTTCGTTTATTTATCCGCTTGGCCATCTCCACCCCACGCCCCGCGGGCACCGCCGGGCCGCTGCCACTGCCCGGCGCTCGGCGCGGGAGTTAAAGGCGCAGCCTGTACT